>WWET01004737.1:84754-101707 GCA_011038615.1 Limnodynastes dumerilii | reverse complement strand
CCTGCCCTGCACCTGCCCACCATTATGTATGTATGTATGTATGTCCATCCATCATATTACAAAGCACTATACAATGTTTAGGCAACCGTTCAGTTCAGTCCCACACACACAGACAAGGGTTAATTTTAGCTGGCAGCCAATTAACCTACCAGTGTGTGTGATAGGAAACTGGAGAACCCAGAGGGAAATCCACACTGACACGGGGAGAACATAAAGCTCCACACAGATCAGTCCTTATTCAGGAATCAAACTCATGACCTCAGCACTGTGTGGCGGAAGTAATTGGACTGCTGGTGCTCTCTCCCGGCCGCAGAGAGAGCTGGAGAGCTTAGCATCTCCCCATTTGCATGATTTGGGCCTTTTCCACCTATTAGATAGTGCTGGGGTATAGAGAGGAGCTGAATCTCTATGCTGCTCCTTTTTTTTTTTTTTTTGGTGGTTTTTTTTTGTTGGTGTTATTGTGTGATGTGGTTTTGTTTGTTTTCTCTTTGCTCTGTGGGTTTTGTGTATTTGTATTATGCTGCAGAGTTTATAAATGTGTGGCTCCCGCCATGCAACATTCATTATAAGCTGCCAATTATGAGCATCAGCCAGCAACTTCTGCATTCACCTGGTGATAACCCTGGGAGTATTCTGATTTGTTGTAATATTTGCCTGTGTCTTACTTGTAAAATATTGTGGCGTTTGTGACAAAACACTTGTGTTGACGCAGTTACTCTATTGGAAACTATGGAACGGAGCTACACCCTTGGTATGTTGCCAAGTTTCTTTTGGGTGGCTTTATAGCTACCTTTGACAAGCATAGGGGGATGGATCTATTGCAGGTTGTTTATGCCTCCTTACACTTTGGGATCAGCATAGGGATATCAAGTCTTAAGTTGCGGGTGCAATAGTGTCTACGTCCAGTGTAGTTTAAAAAAAAAAAAAAAGCAACTGGATGAGCCGTGTGGCTTTTATCTGCCATCACTTTCTATGTTTTTATTCTGGCAAGCCCCAGTCGTTATAAAACACTGTATAGGCGTGGTGCATCTGTGTAGATAAGGCAGTATCATTGCATAGAGGGTTTGCCCAGGGCCGGTGCTAGGGTGTTCATGGCCTACCTGCCTGTCCTATATACAGTATGACAAGCGCTGTAGCTCATGATGAGGCTGCGGTGCGGGGAGAGCATCTCTCCAGCCCAGCGCCATCCTGCATCGCATCTTCCCCGCTGACCGCATTGCGCCAGCCCTGGATTTGATCATTCTGCTTGTGTGTTTTTTTTTGTTTTTGTTTGTTTTTAAATAAAGTTTATTTAGAAAACATGTCCTAAAGATGAACATGAACCAGTTTTATTCCAGAAACCACCTCTGGTTATATGTGCAGTAACCTGGCTGTATGGAGACTTGTGTATGTTTCTACAGCCCTAAGACCTGCTCATCATTACTGACACTTTTTTTCCTTTTATCTTTTTTTATTTATTTTTTAAATCAAAATAAATCCTTTTTTTTTTTTTTTGGATGCTTCTAGCTCTGGGGAGCTTGCATAAGATGCAGTGTGCAGGATATAAATGTTCTGTAATACACTTACGTTTTAATCCACAATCTTGACCTTCCAGAGGATTTATGCCTTGCAGAAGAAACTAAAACAATCCATTATTAAATGGAAATATAAAATATTTTTCATTTAAAGTACAAGGTGGGCAGGGGTGGAACAAGATGCTAGACCAGGCATAAGCAACCTTGGGAATGCCGGATATTGTAAAACTACCACTCCCAGCATGCAGCAGCAAAAATATAGCTGATACCTGGCAAGGCATGATGGGACTTGTAGTTCCACAAGTCCTTGTATATACGCTGGCAGGAAATGCTAGATAGCCTGCAGATTCCCTGTCACTAGGGTATATGTGCTGTTTACCTATATCACATATATCTTTTAGAGAGATTATTATATAAATTCTGCCGTTAATAAGCAATGATTTTCTTTCTTTTTCCTCTAGGACGTGACCATGGTTTCCATTCCAGACTTCTACAGAGGAAAGAATGTCCTCATCACAGGAGCCACCGGCTTCATGGGAAAGGTTCTCCTGGAGAAGCTGCTCCGGTCTTGTCCGGACATAAAGACCGTCTATGTGCTGGTCCGACCCAAAGCCAGTCAGTCACCTCAGGAGAGAGTGGCTGAAATGATGAGCTGTAAGGTAGGTCATTAATCCATTCTCTCTCCCGCGTCTCCAATGTTCATTTGAATGACTGGATAGGATAGTTTCTCTCTTGTATGATAAATATCCATAGCGGAGAAAGGGAGTTCCGAGGAGCCGCGCTTCCTTCTGGGTCTTGTAGTTTGCATAGGATGGCAACTTCACTAAACAGCAATCTACATTTTCCATCTAAACATTTGAGCCAATCACAATACGGGATTAATTTCTTTGATGCTGACCTATACGCACACTATGAGCTGGACAGTGAGCAGTCGCTGGGTGGGTGGGCCACACGCTATCATTCCATGTGAAAGAATAAGAGCGTGACATGTCCGGATAGTCTCTTGCTTAGAGATGAGCATCATGGCGCGTGTTCAGAGATCCATCAGCGAAAGGTTCTCAATTATACGCATGGACGTTGCGAGGCAACACCCATGACACTCCCCTCACACGGACGGGTTCTCCTTCACTTACTATTGCCTCAACCACCCTTATCTTTAAGTGTGCGTATAATACTTGCGTGCGTGCGTATCTAACTAACCGTGCCCTCAAACGGGCATTTAAATGCCCCCCCCCACCCACTTTCACGTATCTGTCTCCGGACAGAATACAACCACGCCCCTCTGTACGTATTGTCTCGCGTGCGATTCACAAGTCCGTGCCTAATGGACTGCCGTGTGTAAAATCAACGTAGATAGCGTAAATTTAGTTACTACGCATGCGCAGTTCATCCAATCCTAAAAATACGCGCGGAAGTTCCCACGAAAATGGTTCTCTGAATACAGCCCCGTGTTATGTGCAGGATGTCCTAGATGCACTCACTGACATGTCACTGTACAAAAATACTCACACTCACACACACACACTGTGTATTAATATTGTAAGGTCTGTAAAGTTGGGTTCCACAGCCAGCAGAAACCATTTCCCCCAATCATCCTTTTAGTTGATGTTTCAGAGAATTATTCGGGTGTCTGTTCATCCCTGAAGGCTCGCAGTAAAACACACTGGCCATAGACTATGGCTAGAATAGCATGTTTTTGGAATGTTGGGGGAGCCCCATATAGACACTAGGAGGACATAAAACTCCACCCAGATAATGCCATGTCGGTAATAAAACTCGTGACCTCCATGCTGTGAGACAGAAGTGCTAACCACTAGTCCCAGTTCATGCCTTTCCATTTATGTGTGTACAGGTTTTATATCACATGGCAGAATACACAAACTTCATCCTGTTGCTCTAGATTTGTGGTCGGGTTGCTAGAACAGGGACTGTAAATTGAAGTGGAGTCTGACTTTGTGTTAGCTGTGAGAGATGACTGGACGTGTTGTGTTTTATATATTGCCCTCCTTAGTGGTCTAATTCACTATTAATGGTGCATAAACCTATGTATCCCAGGATCCGTGGATCTAATCTCTTGTCTTTGCAGCATGGGTGGAATCCAGGGAGCCTCTCTAAATGTTCTGTAAGCCATTCGCCATAGGTTGTGTGCTGTGTGATGACTCAGACTGCAGTCAGCACAGCTCCCACGTTATTATCGTCCCTTTGGCAGACTCTTTCATCTGATACTATGCAGCACATCTGAAGCATTTTAAGTCACTGCTGAAAGGTACCTTTACAAGCTGATCCTGTCTGACTGCTCTGGGTGACTTTTTGTCAGTGACACAAAAGTCTAATTACACCTAAAATAGCTTGTGTGTTCTGCAATTCATTGAAACTCTCCCACATGATTCCCCTGCAACCCTACACAGACAGCAGATGGTTCCTTTAAGAGACTCCACCATCATTAACATAAATTGGATGGGGAGAGCTAGGTATGCTGCTAAGCAGGCCATACACTAGAGCGATTATCAGGAGATAAGGCCAATAATCGTAGTGAGGTTCAGGGTGGCTTTTCCCAATGACCGGTATTCGTACCAGGAACGGTTGGGTACGATTATTGGATTGTATGGCATACACGATATATTGGGCTCTAACTCCTTATTTCCGCACAGCTGCAAGTACCTCCTGTCAATCTCAGCAGCCTGAGATTGACAGGAGTTTATCAACCACCTGTTGCTGGTGCCGATACTCACTAGTGCAGTCATGTCAAACGCAAAACCCAAATTGTGCCAAAAAAATCAAAGTCTAAGATTGTATGGGCAACAAGAAAAGTAAAAAAAAAAGTCCCGTCGGGCCTCCCCACTATTCTCCATCATGATTCTCCAGCTCCTAGTATTAACCATTTATATTGCTCCAGCATTCCCCATACATATGGCTCCAGCTCCCATTAACTTCCTGATCAGTAGTCTCTAGCCTTCCCTGTTTATACCTTACTTAACCTTTGATGCCTTCCGTCTTCCAGCTCTCCTGTGTGATGCTGGCCATAAAGCAATCTATTTCCTGCAGCAGTTACAGAGGACAGCTGAAAAGGGCTTTCCTATCAGCTACCCTGATAGCCAGCCTTTTTCAACAACGATCACTGGACCTTCTTGTGAGACGGGGCTGCAAAATAAAAGCTTTTGGGCCGTATGCGGCCGGTGGCCCACACGTTTGACATGCCTGCACTAGCATATGCCCAGCTTTAGACACTGAATAATGAAATAAAAGTTTCTATATTTACAGAAACTATTGCATTATACTACTTGTAGTGTTCTAGAAAACGAAATGCAAATAGCAGTAAGTCCGGTAAGCCAAAGGACGGTGAGTGACAAGGAGGGATATAAAACTAGTGGGAGTGCTGATCTTGAGAATATCTCCTATGTACATGTGCTTACAGATGAGAGAATGAAGGCAGCAGTCCAGTAGAAATTACTGATTGAATGACATTCGAGTTAGTGTTTCATGCTTTTAAACGAGAGCGACATCTGAGAGCAAGCGTTTGATAGGCGCTTGTCATGCAGTAGGACAGAGAACCAGTCACTGGTCAATGGAAGGGTTGTGAATGCAGTTGGCTAAACGCTGAAGTCATGCGTTCCATTCCCAGACAAGGCTTATCTGTGTGGAGAATGTATCCGCGTGGATTTCCACAAGGTGCACCAGGTTTTTTGTTCTAGAATAAGAGGAAATTTATTTCAACAAAAGGATCTTCTAAAACATTGGTAGTGCTTTAGATTCCCTTGTGAAGGAGACCTCTTGTTCTTGCTACAATTAATATTCAGTTGAGAGCTTAAACGTAAAAGTGCGCTAATTCCCGTCTATTATGGTTTGCGTGGGTAGCTTTCTGCACTCAAGTTGTGAAACTATATTACCAGCAAGCTCTAATACATGGGCCTGGCTAATACCTACAACTGCCTTCCCCCAATGCCTCTTGCAGTCAACCTGAGTAAAGTGTTAGGTGGGGAGTGGACCTCATTGTGTTCCTCTTGCCAGGTGATGTCACGTAAAGGCTGTTGACTTTCTTGCCCGCGCTTTGACTTTCAGGTTCCCGCGAACGTTTCCTTTAGACTATACTTGTGGTGGCAATAAGAACAATGAAACCTGGCCAGGAATGTTGTAAGACTCACACACTCTACACATACCATCACATGTGAGCACCTACTGAAGCCTGTATGCATCCCGGTTTTCACATGGTAATTAAATAGAAAATTGAGTCAACGAATGAATAAACAGTTAGACTTGTACCAGCCACACAATATACAAAGAAAACGCATACACTGTACAGCTGTACACGTTTCTGGACTGGTGAAACCATTTATTTCATGGGAATTTCTAGGCCGGTACTCCTCAACCAGCGTGCACGGGATGTTGCTAAGTGTGCCGCGGTACAATGCCTACAATCAGAGAAAAAGCACTGGAAGACCTTGCCTTAAGGAAATAAGGGGATACTGTGGAGGCTGCATATACATGAATGGGGAATACTGGAGAGCTGGAGACATGATTGGTGATACTGGGGAGACTGGAGACACCTGAATGGGGGCTACTGGGGAGACTGCAGACACACAAGGGCTGCTGGGGAGGCAGAAGACACATAAGTGGGGGCTACTGGGGATGCAATGTTAAATTGAACAAATAAAAAAATAACAATTAAATGTAGTTTCTGTGTGCCGCGGAATTCTGGGAAGGGCTTAGGTGTGCCGAGGGTGAGAAAAGGTTGAGGAGCACTGGTTTAATCTGAATCTGGAAAATGATAGGGGTCACTTGCTAAGTCTTCAGGGTTTTCTGCCTCTTAACCAAATAAACAATAAACAAATATTGCTAGAAAATTGGGTACAACTGTGTTTAACATTTGTAACCTATATAGTCATTGTATTAGATGATTAATATTACTGGATACAGATACAGAGCTGTGTTTATTACTAACGGAGCGGATCCAGACTACCGCTTGAGCGAGGGGAGGCCACTACCGTAACATTTCAGAATTGTCCCACATAATAAAATGGAGGCGGCTTGGAAATGCGCTGAAGCCAGCGCTGTACAATTGGCATCCCTTCCCCCCCGCACACAGCGGCAGCGCTTCCGCTTCCTTATCTCTCCCGTCCTTTTGTTGTGGTAAAGCAAGGGACACACTGGGACTTTTCAGCAGATAATCTTTCCAATCACACAATGAAAAGACCGTTTCATCAGATATCTGACCAGTGTGTACTGTCCAAAGATGCTCAAAGATCTTTTGTAATGTTCTGTGATCTTTCGATTTGATCTTTTGGAGCTCCTAATATGGCAGACCGGCCATGGAAAGATATCTTTTGCTTATTTGGATGCAGACCGATATTATTGGAGTCTATTTTATGGGGTTTTTTGGTTTTTTTTTTTTGCCGTATTTTACTTTAAAATGGTAACAGTTGACTGCATTGTGTGTACATATATAATATACATATACGTGCTTGTATATATTTATGCCAACACAAAACACAAGTTTACTCATTATATTTAAGACCACAATTACTAATATCAATGGATGAAAATAAAAACATGGAATAAATAAGAGAAAAATTTATGATGTTACATTTTTCTTTTTAAATAGTCCTATTGTCCTATGTTCTCATTAGGGGCCGCAGAAGTAATCTCCTCGTTGGCATGACCTAAATTAGCAGTTTGCGACATGGAAATAATTAAGTTGCAGATTCAACCAGTGAAACTGAAGTAGGACGACAATGTCCCAGATAACTTGGATAAGGTGTAATTTGATAATTAACTAAGTATAGCTTATATTACAGATCCACTCTTGCCAATGGAGTTGTTGCATGGGCTTATTCGAAAGTGTCGGCATTGATGCAGAATCCTATTGGTACACAGTACAGTAATATAATATCCTGCGCAATAGAATAATGGACCAGTTCCAGACTTATGCAAAATGGTTGTTTCCCACTGGCAAGGAGTAAACAGCAACCACATTTTTACACACACACACACACACACACACACACACACACACACACACTTCCATGACTGACCTGTAGCCTCCTGATCCAGACTTCCATAATAGATGTGTTTCTGACTACGAGGTGTGGGAGGGGAGGGTATTTACATAATGCAGTAAGTGCGCGTTCAAACCCTTATCCACATTTCCGCACTGTCCCCATATTACATTATGTGTAAGGTTTAAGTTGAGGTACGCGGCTTGTAAGTCCATGCGTTCAAGGGGAGTAGTCTCCTCGCACACATGAAGCGATGGAGTCTGCAAGATCTGGAGCCACAGACGTGTCTATTTAACTTCGGTCCCATGTTCTGACTAATGCTAGTTGGATCTTCAGTATAAAATTAGAACAACCATTAATTACAATCATTTGATTTAAAAGTAAAGATTTTTTTCTTTTTATGAAGTGTAATAAATATATTTCATGAACATTGAACTTTTTATTATATGAAGTTGTAGTCCAGGGTCTGCCTTCAGCCTGATGGGCCAAAATTATGCTGCAGCCAATCAGAAGCAACTAGCTGGCAAGGCTTGGCACCTTTCACAGGCTTCAATAGAACAGCTTGTGTGTCGTGTGATTTCATGGAGAACTGGGCCTAAATATTATGTGAGCTCCTGTGGTTGAGTGCTGAGCCACACGGCTCCTAACGATAAGGACATCCTGTACCGTGATTAATGTGGCATCTGTCTGACATTAGGTAAATGGATGTAACATGCACAGGTGTGCCTTGGATGTATATGGTTGTCATTTTTTAAGCCTTCTTTAGCTAATGACCGGAGTTCTGTCATATTACTTTGTGTAATGACTGTGCTCTATGTCTAGCAGCTGAACTGATAATAATTGCTGGACAGGCTGCGAGTGTATTAAACCCTTCTCCCTCCTGCAGTTGTTTGACAGGGTGAGAAATGAGCAGCCAGATTGTGCCAAGAAGCTGATTGCCTTGAGCAGTGAACTCACGCAGCCAGAGCTGGACCTCAGCAAGGAAGACCAAGAGACCCTCACCGAGTGCATCGATATCGTCTTCCACTGCGCGGCCACAGTGCGCTTCAATGAGTCGCTGAGGTGAGGTTCATTCTTTACGGGCCTTCACGGGGTTAATGGGTTTGACCCACTTCTGCTCTTTGGAGTTCTCTGCAGAATATTTCTAGCACATCCATCATGAGACTCACCTGAAGTTAAAAGCTGCCTGCCCTCAGATATTAGAATTCTGCGTTTCATTCGGCTGATGTTGTGCGACTCTTGATGTTTTCAGTATAATAACCCTATGGGGGTAGATTAGAAGTCATTGAACTGTATCCTCCACATATAATGGGGATCTAACTGCATCTAAAATCTGCCCAGCGACGAGCCTGCTCAGTAGAGCGAGTACTTTATGCAACAATTGCAAAGGGCGCATTGTCTACGCTATGTCCTATGAATGTGACGTGTACTTCAGCAATCACTGATTGTGAGGTTCCATGTCCACGTCAGACTCACTCACACAAACCTTCTGCCTAAGTAGGTCTAATGGTCACCTATGCGTGTGCCAGGGGTCTGGGTTCCTGTAGCGAACGGCCCTATTTTGAAAGGGCCGTTCGCTCCCAGCCAGTTTGGAACCGGCTGGGATATCGATTGCTTATGCCTCGATGAGGCATAGCAATCGATCCCCGGAGCACTGAACGCAGTGCTCCAAAAGGTAAGGCTTCCCTAAGCCTCCCCACTCTCTAACCCTAAGTTATCCCTCCAGCAGCCTAACTCTACGTTGTAGCCCCTCCAGTAGCCTAATCCTAAGTACCCCCCTCCTGCAGCTTAACTCTAAGCCAATCGCATACTCACACATTCATTTAAAAAAATTCTGTGGTGTTACACATTCAAAATAGGGACAGCCAAAAACACACTTTCGGCTGTCCCTGTTTCGCAATGTTTAACATCGCAGCTGGGACTCGCAACGGCGTGCCAGGTATTATGATACTAATCTAGGAGATCTGTAGGTCAGGACGACCCATTCCCTCTACCAGCCTGACTTCATAAGACAGGGTGTTGACATGTAAATTTTACAGTCTGGTCTGGGTTTGAGTTCTGTGCGGATCAGCAGTCGTACGAACCACTGATCTGCACAGGACACTAAAGGAAGGGTAATGGCATAAGTGACAAGGGAGTTCACTCCCCTCCTCCGTGCAGATTACTAGACCTCTGTGCGTACAGAAAACACAGAGATAAAAATCAGTGTTTATACTTGAATATCTATCTAAAGATTATATCCTACTGTTAAGCTGGAGACACACTATACTATCTCCAACACGACCGATATAACGTTGCTGTTATGACTATCGGTCCCAGCAGGAGAGGTATATGGTGCTGATAACAGGACATTTCCCGTTTAATTGGTACACCCCCTGCTGGGATCAATAATTGACCCAGCCTATGACAGCTGTAGTGTGGCCAGCTTCTAGTCTGATACATTTCTGGTGGTATAAGGATTACGAGCGTTTCCAGAAGTGCTGGTTCCATCTTAATATGCTGTTTTGCTTTATAGTAGTGCTTAATATTGCCTAATTTATTGTGTTTTCTCGATTGTTTTGGTTCCCCTTTTCCTGTAAAGAGATGCCATGCAGTTAAATGTTATTGCAACAAGACAGCTGTTACATCTAGCCCAGCGAATGAAGAAGCTCGAAGTCTTCATACACGTATCCACCGCGTATGCCAACTGCAACCGCAAGCATATTGAAGAAGTCGTATATGCCCCTCCCGTGGATCCGAGAAAGCTCATCGAGTCATTAGAGTAAGCGAAGTCATTTTTTGTTTTGCTTTTGTTTTTTTCATTTGTGTTTTGGTGGTTTTTTTTTTTTTTGTGTTTAAATGTTTACTGATATTCATGATGCTTAATTGTTCTAATGTTATCTTTCTAATGAATGGAAACACTCCATCCATCCTTGTTTCATGGCTGCATCCAGCATGTATACCCAGCTGTTTTGTGGTGTGTTTGTTTTACTAACCATGGAAGAAAGCTATAAAGTAATATACTGTAGTTTATTAAATTATGTCATTAACAGTAATATTAAAACATAAGAAAGATAACGCTTTGTTGCATAATCCTGCAATTTATAGTCCTTATAGTGTTACTTTTTGGCAATCCGTAACGATTAAGGCTCCGTAAAATCCGTAAAGATTAAGGCTCGGATTCTCAGTGACGTAGTTTTCGTCTTACGTAAGTTGTTTTAAGAATTGAGCGACTACGCATGTGTCGTAGCTTATTTATGCTGTCTATGTACCATTTCTGTACGTGTATTGCATAAGTGCGATCTTTAGACCATTTCTGTACATTGATTGCGTAAGCGGGATCTTTAGACCGCACTTACGCAATCTACGTACAGAATGGTACCTAGATAGCGTAAATAAGGTACTAGGCATGTGTAGTAGCTCAATTCTTAAAACAACGTACGTAAGACGAAAACTAAATAACCGAATCCAGACTTAAATGGTAAATCTTTTTATCTTTAGTAAGGGTCACCATTTTGTAGCCTTTATACTTTGCTTTCTAATTCAGTCGTTTCCCTTGTCTTACCTATAGTGCTTTATACCGCTGTGATGTTGATGTCGCTGGATTATTGTAATACAGCACGGGCTTTCTCCTGTCAAGGTCATTTATAAAGGGCACACTCTACTTTGAACTTGCTGCACACAATACACCACAGTCCCTTGATTTATAGATAGATGTAGATGGATGCATTCCTTCTAACATTCAGAAATGGTTTTGCAGAATAGTACAAAGGAAGACTTCACTATTGCAGAGCAAGGTCATTCTGTTGAGAGATTGGAGAGGATGTCAGGGGTTGTGTGCCATACAAAGTAAACAGTCATTTTTTCTCTATTATACAGTCTTGGTTTCATACTGGCTCAGAATTATGGCCCATTTGGTCTCCTACGCTGTCTAAGCGATAGATAATTCACAGTTCTACAATTATTCATTGCTCTTTGTTCTGGGATCTTTATCGCTGTGGCCAGTGCTCTGTGATTAGATGCACTGATGGAAAATATGTCCATTGCTGACCTGATTGGTATGGTTAATGTGATGTGTGGCTGGATAGATGTCAGGATCAAGTTTGCATGTTATAAATATATAGTAAACCAGCTCAGTTCATTTTGTGTCTTTTATTTTTTTTTATTAAAATCTTTTCTCATGCCTCAGGCTTAGAAAGGTGGCATAGCATTGCAGGCTATGCATTTCTCTCTCCTCTTTCATAATGCCACAAGGAATTAATCCTGTGATTGTTGATGGGTGGAAATGTAACGTCAGGCCCAGGCTTTCTATAATTACTACCTCGGATATGCAGCGTCTCAGTAGGTGTGAGTAAAAATAAGTTTCTGAAACTGGGCAGAGTGGCTGGTGCCAGAGTGCTCTCACCACCGTACAATGCCTGTGTTACATAATATAGAGCCTACCCCTGTCTGCGGTGTAATACAGGGCTCAATTACAAAGCTGACCACAGGCGTGCAGGGGGGATAGTGGCCATGGAGAGGTCTCCCAAATCACATTGCAGATCACATCAATATGGTTGCTGGGTCCCCGATGTCTTGTCGTTAGGGCGACCAGTATTTGTTGAGCCCTGGTGATTTTGAAGTGTTTAGTGGTTCTTTTTCTGTAATTCGATTTTCGTTCCGTCCACGTTTTAAAGTGCGAATGGATCAGAAATTGTCATTTTAGGGTGACTACCTGTGCGCTTGCATTGGAGGCTGGATCCAGAAGGAATACAATTTTGGACCACACTGACACTGTCTTAAGTCTTTCAAATGCAGTCCAGGCTTGTCTGCTAAGGTGAACAACCAAATGGATTCTACAGACTCTCCCAGCACCCTTGTAAATGCTCCAGGCAGCCATGAGGATTAATATGTGCCCAGCAGAGGAGAATATTCAGTATTCCCAGACCTGTGTCTGGCATAAAATAATGTTGTAAATCTTGCATTATCCTCTGTTTTTCTTTTTTTTGTTGCAAAGCTCTTAAATTGTTGAGAAACTACCCCTTAAACATAAATAAAAGTCCATCTTTCACTGGTGTAAGTGGAATTACCCCTGAGTCTCCCTTCCTTATCAGGAGTAAGTTGATTGTATGTTGTGCTCAGGTTATGTAGATATCCTTGAGGACCAATCCATGAGTTTTGCTGGGTCTTATGTAAAACCATGCTCTTAATACACATCTAAGGTAACCCGCAGACTCCTGCCAAATCAACCTCTTGAGATCTCTGAACAAATACTGTGCCACATTCACACCCAATCTATCCTACTTCTGTTTAACAAGTCCCTTGTTTGCTTTTAGAGTATAAAGGTCAGATTTTTAGTTGAGAGAAGGGTTGGGCTGATCGTGAAGCCTAAGGAATTCCTAAGACTTGGGGCAATATTCTGCATTATAAACCTGTGTCACGCTTCAATGAAGGCATAAAGAACTAGAAGGGCTGTGTGCGCCTGAGAAGAGATATGGCGAGACTTGATGGATACTGTTCTTTAAATTCAATGATTACAACGATCTGAAAGGGGGCTGTTCGCACTTGTGTTGTATTTTCTTTCTATGTGAACAACTGTTTGGTGGGAGAACCAGGTGGAGTTGTAAGGAGATATCCATATCCAGCAATATTTTTACTGAATGTTGCTTTGTTTTAACCCAAAGCAATGCAAGATAGCAGAGGGCATGATTAGTGGGGAGTGCACACGGATCTGGAAATATGGGGCATAAGCCATAGTGAGGAGGAGGAGGGAAGAGTTGACAAAAGGAACCGAGGAGAGGATTATTAGGATAGAGGGCCTGATTCAGACTTAAGAAAGTGCTTAAAATAAGAGGAAAGTAACTCCTGCTATAAACCATGTTGATTGCAGGGGGAATAAAGTTAATTGTATTCTTTGCATGCAGGGATATATCTTTGAATTGCTTACTGCACACATATACTGACCAGCTTTTCTATCACACTGTTATTTAGACTTGGGATAGGAAACATCACCTCTCAACTCTAATACTGTTTGCAACAGATGGAATATGACTCCCCTGCAATCAGCATGGTTTACACACTCAAACTAGGGTTAATATAGTCTGCAGCCAATTAACCTACCAGCATATCATTGGAGTGTGGGAGGAAACCCACACAGACACAGGGAGAACATCAAACTCCACACAGATAAGGCCTAGTCTGGGAATCGAACTCATGTCCTCAGCACTTAACTCGGAATGTAACAATTCTCCAGAGAGCCAAGTAGAACGGTGTCATAAGCCAAGACAATGGGCCAGAACCACGGCCGCAGGCGTAAATATGCCTGCCATAAGTGTAATATCGGCTGAAAACGGGCACTGTGCATGCACACAGTGATTACTTCCTGTCGTAACTTGGTGCTGGCCGTAGATGAAAATAGGTCGTCTGTAACGGTTGCATAAGTTCGGACGAAAGGGCGTTCCTATATTACACTGACCGTGATTACGATGCAGGTACGAAATGTAGGCGGGGAGAGTCATTTAAATCGTACAGTATGGACATGCTTAGGCAGTTACGATTATCGCGTAATTTACGCACAGCGCATGTCCATAGTTCAGGATCTACCCCAATGAATGTAGAGCATTCTGTTTTGGATATAAATGCACAGGACAGCACTAGAAAGTACAAACTATGTCTTTGATTTGTGGATGATCATTCGTTACATTTTGACAAGAATTTAGAGCCGTGTTATGGGGGAGCTTTACCTTGTTTTGATACCTTGATCTCAAGATAAATGACAACCAAATACATCCCAGCCCCACAATAGAGCTAACTTGCAGATGCTGCTGTGTATATGGGACCATTAATAGTCTTGGATCATATCCTGTACGGAAGTGGGAAGTAAAGTCCCATGACATTCCTCTAAAACGTACGGAGGTTTGTGCAGATCCGTGGCCATAACTACCTTACCTTCTCCGTAAGTATCTGTGTCCTAGAAGTGCCAAACGCCGCCCACATGTTCTATTTAGCATGCCTGACTCCGCCCCCTTGTCGTATGGACCTACTTGCATATGGAATTGCGATGTCAATGACGTGTATAAGGCTGCAGATGTGTATAACCATTTTGAGCTTTGGTAACAGGTGGAAAAGTTGTGTCTCCTGTAAATGTAGCCCCTGGAATTCCGCTCCTTTAACTTGTCTAAAAAAAACTAAAATCCCTAAGTCACCTCTGAGGGAATACACTGGAGAGGCGAGAGAACTACATTAATTGTTTACTTTGGCTTGCACGGAAACGATTAGATTTGCAGATGCTGATGTGTTGAATTGATGTTCTGCTTTTATTGCCAAATGAGCTGTTTCTTTCCTTGTAACACCACTAAAAACCCTCTTAAACTCCTCTTTACAGATGGATGGATGATGGCTTGGTGAATGATATCACCCCGAAACTCATAGGCGATAGGCCGAACACTTACACGTATACGAAAGCCTTGGCCGAGTACATAGTGCAGCAAGAAGGAAGCAAATTGAACATAGCGATTGTCAGACCTTCCATTGTCGGAGCCAGTTGGAAAGAACCGTTTCCTGTAAGTGAAATTGTTTTCCATCGCAGCGTAACTTCATAATAGATAGTTTTCTCCATCATTCAGCAGCTGTTTTTGTAATGATGTTTTGAGTATCTTTTATTTCAATGTTTTTAATTCGGGCCCCCCCCCCCATCTTCGCTTCTTTTACAGTGGTTTTAACTTGCTTATCTGTTTGTTTTACCTTCTGCCAGACTGCCTGGAAAATGTCCTTATGGCCTAACCTCTGCCTGTTGGGGTGTGTTAGGCTTGTTGGCATTAAACAGTCATTCACCCTCTGATCTAAATCTTTCAGTGCTGGGTGAAAGGGACTGAACTTTTCAGCATTTAGACCTTGAACGTAGGATGCATAAGTAAAATAGCAGAAGGTTTAAAGTCTTGATCAGTAGTAAGGTCATCGGGCTGGCTCCAGACTTAAGTAAGTGCTTGAAATGAGTTACTCCTGGGCTAAACCATGTGTATTTCAGGGGGAGTCAATTTAAATGTATTCTTTGCATGCAGGGATATATCTTTAACAAAAGATAAAGTGATGTGCTAGAAAGAGCTTGATGATGTATGCACCACAAATATAAATATAAAAACAGTATTAAGTTTAAAAACAATATTATGTTTAATTAATACAAAATATAAAAACAAAGAGAAGGCAACATTGACACAAAATAGAATAATATTAGTTGAAAAGGCATCCAAATAAATATATATATATATATATTAAACCACCTCCAAGAGGCTTATAGAGCACAAAGAGAGAATAATCCACAACAAAGGGACTGCTGCCAGCAAGTTCGATGTCAGAGAACTCTTAAAGGTGTATTAGAGCTATGTATTCCTTATAACTCCATATAAGAATTAAAATGTGCACAAAAAGTTGGTAAACTTCTCCCAAAGTACAGGAAAGTAAGGACAAAGGGGCTGATTCAGGGCTACGGCGGCCGTATGCGCAAGAACGGCATTTCTGCCGGCGTAATCCATGGCTCTGTGACGCGGGGGGCTGGGTATAGTGTTTCACACTCCTGTGTGAGCGTAGTTAGACACAGTTACACCGGCTGAAGTTAGGGTAGCCTTCAGACCCTGTAACTGTGTCTAACTAAGCTTACACACGGGAAGTGCACCAGAGCTATGCTGGCCGTACTGACGGCCGGTGTAGCTCTGGATCTGGCCCAAAGATCGGGCGCGCGTCTGCACTGGCCATCTTACGATGTATTGGTCAGCTTCTGATGGTCTCTGGTGTTGCTCCATTACTCAATAGATGTGGAGGTCTTTGCGATGAGGAGTGATCTAGAGGCTGAGTCCAGTGTCCAAATTAACTGCATCAAGGGCAAGCAGTAGTAAGAAGACCACACACATATGAGGTGCATGAATTAGTGCTGCTGGAGTTCATATAAAACAAATAATGTTTCAATTTGTTCTTCTTTGAAGCATGCAGAGAGAGAACCCGACGCGTTTCCTGGTAATAAATACCACTTCTTCAGAGAGATATATCTTTGAATGGCTTACTGCACACAGATACTGACCAGCGTTACTATCACACTGTTATTTAGACTTGGGATAGGAAACGTCACCTCTCAACTCTAATACTGTTTGCAACAGATGAAATATGATTCCGCTGCAATTACCATGGTTTAGCCCAGGAGTAACTCATCTCAAGCACTTACTTAAGTCTGGATCCAGCCCAATGTCACCAATATTGTACATAGTGATACCAAGTCCTACCCACGTACGTGTGCATCCCATTACCTCCTTTTCGGATCTTGTGATCGGCGTTTGTTTTCTATTGTCCTTGTGTATCTACAAGACACCACGGATTCTACATCACCAGAGTCTGATCCATCAATACAGCATAATAAATACAATAATGCACGGATAGAATGTGTGATATGATGAAGCGCAGTAGCTAATGTGTGTTATGTAAGTTTTCTGGGGGGGGGG
>WWET01004737.1:57439-84726 GCA_011038615.1 Limnodynastes dumerilii | reverse complement strand
GGCAGAAATGGTACAAGATCCATACAGTATGTATGTTTGATCAACCAGCATGGCTGTCACATATGGCAGTCTACAGGGATTAATAGACATGAGACTTAGGCCTAACATTACCACTGCACTAGTAGCTCTGAGCACAGCGGCATTGGGGATCTGATGCTGGATTGATGCTTCTGTGCTGCGTCCTCAGGTAAAATAAAAACACATTGGAATTGTGGACAGTACAGAGGGTGCAGAGCACTCCCTTTCTCTACTACATTCACACCTTTCACTTAGCACACACAAGTGCCATATTCTGTCCCACTATCAAACTCTTCCTGTACGGAAGCCTGGATCCAGATGTGTACCAATAATGCAGCCATGTGCAAGCAAAAGGGCCGGCGTTTTTCAGTTACTAGAAGTCTGATTGCCCCATCCGCTTTGTGGAAAGCCTACATTCAGTCCATAGTGTTAAGAATGCATGCTGAAGGAGACGATAGCAAGGAATAGTTAGAATCTGCATACATTCAATGGGCATTGTGCTCACTGATTCTTAAATTGGAATTTTTAAGTGTTTAAATCTGCCTGTATATGGACAGTACAGTAATTGATGATGTCCCTAATATATGTAATTTTAATTTGGTTTCACACTTCAATTATTGTATAGTGTGAAGCATAAACACCAACAAAACGGTCCATTAGCGCTTCCATCTGATAAGCCGATGGAAAGCCCTGATTACTGCATAGTGTATGTGCATTATGTGATATTCCCCATGGCCATAGCATTATGTCGCTGGGGTTACACATAACGTGTAGGCCGCATTAGGCTACACATAAACAGTGACTGCATGAAAGAGACTCTTCAAAGTAGCTACATGGCTATTGCCCATATTATAAAGCATTCATGTTATTAGTGGTAGCTAGTAGCTGCTCATGTGGGGCACAGGGCAGGAGATAATCATCACATGTAAGATTTTATCTGCAAAAAGTATGGGGAAATGTCACGGGACCTCTAGCTTTGCACGATGGTTTGTATACAGTTGATACATGCCCTTGGAATTGGCAGGGTCGTTGTACACACTTCAGATTGTGTGTGGCTGCTTTACAGTGAACACAACTGTGACTTGGAAGCACACTGATAGTAATCAAACTCCTTTTATTTCATTTCTACAGGGCTGGATTGATAACTTCAATGGGCCAAGCGGTCTCTTCATTGCCGTAAGTAGGCTGCTCTGCGGATCTTATTTTTTTTTATTTTATTTAGAACATTAAAGCCCTGATTAGCAAATACTTTGCCTTATTTCTTAAGCAGTAGCACCTGATGATATTTATTGACCATGGTTTGGCCACGAGACGAGCAACAGTTACGCTGGCCATACACTAGAGCGATTATCGGCCGATCACCCAATTATCGGCCAAGATCAATTTTTCAAACGCCCCAGAAACGCCATGGTACAATTATTTGGTCTTTTGACAAATGTTTCATTTAAATCTGGAGCAAGCTGAATGGCTCCTTATTCCTGAAAGGTGCTGCTGCATATATATGTACAAAGCTGCTCTGAATTATACCTTCAAAGCTGTCAGAGCAGCATAGTGCATAGATATGCAACAGCGGCTATTGCAGGGAGTAATACAGACAGGGATCAGCCGAAGCCACGCTGTGTGAATCATGGCTTCGGCTGATCCCTAGCTGTGTTACTCCCTGCAATAGACACTGCTGTATATCTATGTACTATGCTGCTCTGACAGCTTTGAAGGTATACCCGTTTATCGGGTCACCCCCTGTTGGGACCAATAATCGTCCTAGTGTATGGCCGGCTTTAGGAGTCACGACCAGCACACAAAATGCTAAAACCATTGAAACTGTAGAGAAGTGACCTCCTTTTGTTGATTCAGTGAAACAGACGTCTAATGAATCGGAGAACTAACCATAATCAATGTACAGTTTGTTAGTACATGTGGGGAGATTGAATTGAAGTGTTTTGAAGCTATCGAAGTTAAGTTTGTGGGTTATGAGATTCCCCATGTAGAGGGCGATTGGTGGGAGTTGTGCCCATTCTTGGCTTATAGGTGAGAAAAAGGAAAAACACATCTCTTGTGTTACAGGCGGGAAAGGGAATCCTGCGCACCATGAGAGCCTCCAACAACGCGGTTGCTGATCTTATCCCAGTAGATGTCGTTGTCAATCAGACTGTAGCTGCTGCCTGGTATTCCGGAGTGAATAGGTATAGCAGGTGACCCGGATTCATTATCAAACTACTCCTCACCGTACAACGATTGTCACAGCTTCTAACAATCCTGTCTCACGTATGCTTTGTTTCAGACCTAAAAATATTCTAGTGTACAACTGTACGACAGGTGCTACAAATCCTTTCCACTGGGGAGAAGTCGGTATGTCCTCTTTATGTTGCCTTTATATAGCTGTATATGGCGTATTGCTGAGACATCGCTGATAGAGTATTTTAGGGAACAGCTATGCCGCGTGTTTTGTTTTGATCTATATATTTGCAGGGAGATTTGCATTAATCAGTTAAGGAATGCACTGCTGAATGTGCTGTCACTTATGTTTTATTATCAGCTTATTTAGTTTAGCATGTACTTTTATTTTATTTTTTCTCTAGGTTTCTATTTATAAGTGTGCAGGAATGAAAGATCAGATCCAGGCTTTCAAACTCAGAGGAAAATAGGTGGAAATGTACACCTGGGCAAAACCATGTTGAGTGTCGGGGGAGACTGATTATTTTTTATTCTTCCTGTGTATAGAGAATTCTTTGCTTATTGCACACAGATACTGACCACTTTATTTCCCTGTTTAGACTGGGGCTGGAAAATCTTTGCAACAGATTAAATATTCCTCCCCTGCAATTCAACAATGGCTTTGCCCAGGTGTATCTTTGCACCTGATTTCCTCTTATTTTCAAACTCTGCGTCTGGTCCAAACTCTGAAATAATTGTATTGCTTCTTTTATTTTTATATTTAACTGATTTTACAAAGTTTATGAGCACAGTGTCTCCAGTGCCCTATATTGTGACATTCTATAATGACTGACCTTGGCATAAACATTGATTTAGTTTTTGTTATGATCCAGTCACTTTGGTTATCTGTATACCTGTGCACATGAAAACAATTTGGCTGAAAGAAATAGGAATGTGTTTACACTCTTATGGGCTATAATTTGCTTTGTCGATAGTAAAATAGAATAGAACGCATCATCTAGCCTTTAATTTTATTTTGGTTGCATTGTTTTTTGGTCATTCAGAGATGTAAATGTTCCCAGTCCTATACGTTCAGCTTTCTGATTATTGGATGAAATATCCTTGACTCGCACTAGTTCATGTAAATGTTGATCAGTTCATGTAATGTGGGAGGTTACCGTTGGTTATTTAGCAGATAACTTATCTGGGAAGAGTATAAGAGGAACAGAAAAAGAAACACTCCATAAAGGATTAGAGGAAAGGCCAGATATAAAGATACCAAAGATTGAATGCGTCCGAGCTGGTCTATTAAAGATCATGATGGCAGACTGTGTAGCTGGGGGAGTTGGCATGTTTACTTGTTATGTTTATGGTATTTTTTCTTTTTTTGTTAGTCTGTGACAGTTTTTATATTGCCGTTTATTACATGGTTAAGCTACTCAACCACTTTTCTTTCTTAGAATACCATGTAATTTCTACTTTCAAGAGGAATCCTCTCGAACAGGCCTTCAGACGGCCCAATGTAAATCTAACCTCCAATCACCTATTATATCACTATTGGATTGCTGTAAGCCATAAAGCCCCAGCACTCCTGTATGATATCTACCTCAGGATTACTGGAAGAACCCCAAGGTAATGGCGAATAGCTCTGTGATTTTTCTGTTCCTCTTACATGTCAAGCAGCCAATCGCCATGAATCGAACTCTCCGCCATTGGGCCGCCCAGCTGTTGGCCGGAAGCATGTCTCCACCTAACCTAATACTAACCGCTTGAATTAGTGTCCTAAATAGATGGCTTACCGGCTGGATCTCTATTTGGCCACACCTAGTAGAGCGTGCCGCCGTTTTGGCATAAAGTTTTACTTGTTATGTTGAAGTATGTACAGAATGTTTCTGTTTAGTTCCCTATTATTAGTTAAAAATTTCCTCAGCCTGTAAGCTGTCTGTTTGTTAAAGGGTATTTATGGCCTAGTCCAAAAAATGAAAGTCTACAACAATTCTATTAGATGCTGAACAGATTACATAGAAATGGATTTATTAAGCATTCCCTCTTGAAGACATTGTTCGTTGTTTTTTTAGGTGTGTTGACAGTGCCATGGTCTTGCAAGTTTAGCCTACATATTGATGGACAAGCAGGAGAATTGTTTTACAGTACTTCTCACTGGTGATACGTTTGCCTCTTATACATAGTAGATACTTAACCTGATTCCATGAGTTCTTGCTACTCTCCAAAAACTAGTATGGGAGCTGCTTGTCTAATGTGTCAGTATTGCTCTTATCACCACTGCTTGTCCTTCAGGATCCATCTATGAAGAACACAGGAGAGGCATGCCATATAACCATATGTAGACACAATTGACATCCTATTGGCAATTGCTTTATTAAAGGTCACAATACTTTAAGGTGGTAAAATATTCTGTAGCACAGTATAGTTTCGTTAATACAATTTTACATTACATTATACTCCTCTCCCAGCTGTGTAGTCATCCTGTGGCACATATTTTGTTGAGCCCAGTCTCGCTGTAGCAATGCCTGGACTCTGTAGTTCTCCTGTAGTAGCATAGCACAGTCTTCTCTGTGTGCTACATAAACTACACACTTGTGCGCCAAAACTTTTGCTATTCTGATAATCAGGTGCTCGGAAACCCACTGATCAGCATCTACCGGGACTCCGTTCTTCTTCAACACTGTAACCCAGTCACTACAAGGGCAGATTGTAAGGAAATAACGCTAGAGCATTGCTCTGATTTAATAGGTAAGGTTGGATGTCATGTTTGCAATGTGAAAGGGAGTTCCCCTGTCTCCCACATGTTTCTATATATTTGTGATTTCTTCCAGTAACTTGCATCTAAGATTTAATTGGCCTTTAACAGCATTAGCGGCAAACCTATTGAGTGATGGATACCAGGAGGGAATAACTGCTTTGTAAATGTTGACATTTAAAAACTAAAGCTGAAGACCTAAAGAAAGCAGTATTGGAATTAAATGAGATCTGCATTTTTTGGTTGGCCATTCATTCCCTTTTTTAAATGTATCCTAATTGTGCATCATTGTGTTTTGCTTCTGTGTTTAGTCCCAGACTGTGTGCATTTTCTCACTGCATCTGATCCTTATTTCTCCTACAGAATATTATGTAAATGTATCCTTCAAGATGAATCCTTTAGAACAGGCTCTCAGGCGCCCCAATGTTAATCTCCGAAACAACCCCCTTTTGCATCATTACTGGACGGCTGTCAGTCATATAGTACCTGCAGTGTTGTTTGATGCTATTCTCAGGTTGACAGGTCAGAAACCCTGGTAAGGAGGTTGCGTTTAAAAATGGAACCAAAAAAAAACAAAAATTAGGGCTTGCAGCTATCCTGAAGAAGGCGTACCGAGAACACACAGGCTCAATGGCAAGCAGGCTTAATCTTTCTGATGAATATCTCCTTTTACATTTGGAAAACCGTTGTTAAATTGGCAAAGCTCATTTTACGGGTTTCTTTTTTTTTTTTTTTTTCGGGGTTTTTTTTTTTTTTTTTTTTTTTTTTTTTTATTATTATTATTTCAGTTTGTCTCCTTTTTAGTTTTTGCTTTATGTTTATTATTTAGCATACAAACTAAAAAACCAGCTTACATCTTTGTGTTTTAAATGCCAGGTTTAACTTCATGTGTAAACTCTTTAAAAAGATGGAGTGGTCTTTTTTGTGTGTATTTTTTTCATTTTGTTTGTTTTTCTTCTCTTCCTACCCCTTTTCACGACCTAAATTCCAAAAATGTTAGTCTCCTGTATCAAATTTTTATTTCAATCACAATGCACCTCTCTGTAAGCAAATGCATTTAATACCCTTGAACTGTGTTACAAGAGGCTGCTGGCTATAGTCTCCTGAGCGGTCTGCTCCCTGATTGTGCCACGTTAACTACTGGGACCCCCAAATACATTATTTTGACCCATCAATGGGTTCCAGAGAAACGCCTTCTTACACCAGAATGTTTTAATCACTTATTTTCGGTTGCACTTATTTTAATTATTTATTTTGCTATATTAATATTAGAAATTTGACCTTTTTTTTTTTTACGTATAATAAAATAAATGAAGTCCCTAATTTAAGGTTCTTGTTGCCATCAAGCCTGTCACAATTCTCTGCCTTAAGATGTTGCAAATATTAACGTTTGCTGTCCATTTTGGCGTTTTGTAAAATCCTCTTCACTGGTATTTATATATCAGACGTTTTTATATTTCCAGCCGGGTATTTTAATATATATATAGTTGAACAAAAGACTCGAATAGTAACTATTTCTACCAACAGACTAACTATAGAGTGGAGGTCAGACCTTGTTGTGTGATCCTGTGAATATATTATGACTGAGCATCATAGATCTTTGTAGGGGTGGGTGAGAACTAACACTTCTTTCTGTTATAATGTATTGCTATGTGCATTCATTCTAGACACTTGCCATTCATTTATAATGTTCTTGTCTGATACATTTCCAGTGCTGCATCTCCACCCTGCTTCATTTGTGTATCCACGCTTTATACATTCCTTCTCTTTTTTTTATTCTTTTATTTTTTTCATATTTTTATTTTATTTAAAAAGCCAGCATCCTGCTTCCAGAACAGCTTCCAGAATGACGTTTAAATAGGCTCTCTCTGTAGACAGCTGAGAATTGCTGATAGGAGCTGATACATTGCTTGGATTTAGCAGCATAATGCTGACTATGCAGTTGTATACCTCCCTGTAAACTTTCTCTCTCTCTTTTCTCTTTCCTTCTTTCACTGCAGTGAGGCTCTTTCAGTATTTGGGTCACTGTGAGGTAATGCAATGCTGCAGGTCACAAGCTAATCAGCCGCACCTTTTTCTATAGAGAGTTGCAGCGGTAGACTCTTAGCCAAGAGAGCCCACTTGTGGTTTTACAGAGACCGCAGTGCTGATGTTGGGATTGCCGGCTGCTGCTGAGCTATGTCACATGTCTATGTCTGCCTCAGTCGCGGCAATTCTGGTGCGATGAACGTTGCCTGTAGCGGTCTTTTTTACAGGGGTGTGTTTACGTTCAGATACTTTTAATAGTTTAGCTTCAGAATGTAATAAATTTACACCATGCTACAGAGATCATGCAAATGATATTGCTGTGAATAAGCCAAAAATAAAGGCAGAAATTTGGTGTAAGTTGCAGGGGGGGGGGGCACTGTGTACAAGCGTACACAGTGAGCTGAAAGTCAACAACCCCTCGGAGGTAGCCTTATCTATAAAATAGGTTCCCTTGTTGTTTTAGGAATTACAAATGATGGCTTTGCTTTAATACGCTTTTCTATTCATCAGTGCATAGTGTCCTTAAGCCCTATGTGTTTACAGCTTGACATTATGAGCATGCACCTGTCATCTTATACAATAGAGGCAATAATGAACCATATTCATGCAGCCAATCCATTCTTGGGCATGTCATGAATATTCATGATCTTCCGAATGAGCCAGTTTGCTGTATTTGATTTCCTGTATTCTCCAATATCTGCACACACATTTAAATTTGGAAGTGGAAATCTCTGCCTGCCTTGTGAGTGAAGGTGCAAAGCGTTCTGTTAAGAATTAAAATATATATATACCCCTCGCCAATGCTTCATCCACTTAGTTTTCCCGCTGCCCAGATCCTAGTGCTTTTTCTTTCTTTACCACTTACAACCAGCCAATTAATGCTTTCACCACCATCTAGAAAGAAGCGTGAGTGTGATGCAATGAGGGGCCTCAACCAATCAGCACAGCGCTTACATCTGGTCTTGCGCAAGTTAGACATTAGTGTCTGGTTGCTGTTGAGAATTTTAAACTGAGCTGTAATGTTGGAGGGTAGATGATTGTCTGTCTGTGTTTTCACATTCTGTTACCATGTAATGGGTTCTTTGAAATAATCTGCTTTAGTTAAGCCAGTATCCGGTCATTTTAAAAGGAGACAAACAGAAACAGTGATTTGGACTGTACTGCGCTTGGTTAGTATTGGGGTAGGCCTAACCTTGGATCCCCCTATGGCTTCTCAAATACAGCTTTTGGATGTTGTGGAAAATTTATAACAATCCCAATCAAGGATAATTCTATAATAATTTGCATCGTTTTCAATGTAACTGGTCAGCAGACCACTTTTGAAGGGCTAATCCCTCCAAGCCCATACAGTAAATGTATATTTTTCTTCCATTTTATAACCGTTGGGTTTGCATGGAATGTGTGAAAAATGTTGTTTAGTAGGGAGATGTAAAAAAAACTACAAGTCCCAGCATGCTTTGTCTGGTATTGACCATTCGCCTATGCAGTTAAAGCATGCTGGGACTCGTAGTTATACAACACCTGTAGAGACACAGGTTGGCCAGGTCTGGGATAGAGGTTTGCAGTCTGTAGAGCAGAAAAGCTGGTCACACACTATGTGATCTATATAGCGACTGATCTAATGAGTGTGCTCACTGGGGAGAATTTAAATGAACAGATATTTGAATCCCCGTTTATATTAATGTATGCCACATGGGGAAAAAATACAATAAAAATGTCCTATTACAATATTTGAGGGAATTACACAATGTATAGGGTTCAGGTTGTTCAAATTGTGTAGTAACTATGAAGTTATAGTATATTAAGAATGTCAACACATTTGGTGATAACTTTTATTATATTTCCCCACATAGTAATGACATATATAATTAATATTCAAACAAACCAAATAAAATGATTATAGTCTTAATAAAATAGAAAGGGTAATTTCTAACCTTGCAGAACCTATACAGACTTAAACCTACACAGACAAAGCCCAAATAAGTATCTTGTGTTACACACTTCATACTTTGATTCAAGTTTTGCCTGTAAAATATCATATTTTTAGATGGATATTTTTTATAATCTATTCTTACTGGTATTAATCCATTCAGGGCAATATACAGACAAAACCTGACGATATTACTTATTATGTATCTAATGCAATTCAGGCCATAGGAATAGTGTAGAACTATTCTTTAAACAGGGTCAGTTTCTTCACAAGGCAACATAAGCACCCTAAAGAATAGTAAATGTAATGATCCTTTTTATGTCCCTTTAGGGGAGATAAGGCTGCTCCTTCATGTAAATTAAGTGGTTATAGGAACTACACTGTGGTCATTACTTGGGCTGTCTGTATAGGATAATGAGGCCTGCGTGTTTTTATCACCTTAGGGGTATTGAGACTATCCGCGATCTCTTGCACTGCTTCCTCTGGGCATTATGCAGCGGTGGCCTAGTGTTAGCACAGTGTGTTATAGTCACGGTACTTTTCATGTGTAAATATAGATCTAAACTGTTTGAGGATGGAGTGTGCTTCTCTTGGTTTATCCCCAGGATACAAGTAAGCTCTGGTGCCAAACCACCTTTCCGAAGGTGGTTCTCACACTTGTAGCCCAGTGAGAGAAACGGCTGTCTAACGTGAGGTGTATCCGTGGCTTCTGCCTTGTCCCAAGCTGACTTAATCCAGCGCAAGTCTCCTTTTCCTTTCTGTCTGTCTTACTGTACATCCAATAACATTTGCAAACTAAAACCTGTAGTAATCCATTTACTTGATTATGCTGTACAATTGTGCTTTTATTACACTGCTTTGTGTTTAGCATATGCTTAATATATGTGTGTTTGTTGCACTACTTCTGTACAAACCTTTTTGCTAACAGAACTGTGAAAACTAGTCCTCCATCAGTTTAATAAGCTGGGGGCCTTTAAAGCTTTAGCTGTGGCCCCAGCTGCGGTCTCTGGTTTCGGCCTGGCAATCATTCTGCTCCTTGTTTCGGTTAAGGATGATGAAGACGATCACACGCCTACATAGGGCCATGATGTTGCTGGAATATTTCACAAGTAACTCCTGGGTGTGGAACAATGAAAATACCAACATGCTAATGAACCAGCTGAGTGGCGAGGATAAAAAGGTAAGCGCTAGTCCTGGCTTATTACGTGTGCTACTCCCCAAATATGAGCACTTCGATTGGCTCACATCAGCTGCATCTATATCAGTCCTGGCCAACTTGTGGCTCTCTGGGTGTTCTGAAACTACGACTCCCAGCATGCTTTGTCAGGTATCAACTATGCCCTTGCTTATGGGACTCATAGTTTTCCAGCACCTGGAGAGCCACAGGTTAGCCAGGCCCGATCTATATGCTTAATATGTATTCCTCCCCTGTTTCATTTGTCTATTCCTGTGAATTACAGCTCTTCTTTATTTACAGGTTTTTAACTTTGATGTCAGGCAGCTGCACTGGGCGGAATACATGGAAAACTATTGTATGGGAACGAAAAAATACGTTCTGAATGAAGAAATGTCTGGACTCCCAGCAGCCAGGAAGCACTTAAACAAGTAGGTTTCACACTGTTTTTCACTACAGCCCGGCCATCCCATGTTTTCCTGTGAGTAGGTAACAGATGTACTGGGCCCAAATCATTCCTCCCCACCCTGCTATTGGATGCTGGAGTAAAGGATGCGTTGGAATGTATTGCTGGGGAACGCAACCCTGCGCCCATACGTTTGCTACTTAACCTCATCAACTCACATGAACTTGTGACTGCCAGGGCCTGTCTTAACTTAACAGGACACAGAAAAATCCCTTTAGGTTGTGTGCTGGTAGCGAGGGAACATATACTGTACATGGACTAAGAGGCTCATTTTTGAAGTTGACAAAACGTCTGCTTCCTCTTTAGTCATAGATGTAGTGGGAATGTTTTCCGATCAGGTAGTGCAACGTTTGTATTTACAGAATGAAAAGTGTCTGCAATATGCTGAGAACACGTGGAACCAGAGGAAATAGTTTTTTTATTGGATCTGACCCACTATATCTGTCAGCTGGCAGACACTGGACACTCTCCTCACTCGTGCACACACACTTGCGTTCCCTGAGTCCCTGCATCAAAACTTCTACCTCTTCCCTTATACCAGCTTCAGATACGGAGACACAACCCAACACACACTCACGGATAGGGCTCCCTGTGGCTTCTACTCCACGGAATCCTCATACACAGGGCCACACCAATCTAATGAAGTACTGTAGCAGATGCATTGGCCATCATGCTGTAACGTGCTGTTTTAGACCTTTATCTATTGACAGTTATGAAAAAGTTGTGAAGCTTCTCACAAAATGCAGGTCTGTCTGTTGCTTCGTTTCCTCTTTTTGCATGTCGGAGACCACATTCTACAGAACTTTTTCTGTCCACTTCCCTTTAGCTTTTAGTTAGAAACTACCTCCATTTACCAGAAGATTGCAAAGGACTCAAACTAAGCCCTACAGCCAGGGGCGTAACTACAGGGGGTGTAAGGGTGGCGGCTGCTAGGGTACCTGTAGGAGCTGCTCCCTCTGTACGGACTGCTTAAAACTGCGCTTGGCACTCCCTGTATGAGTGTATGTATGTGTAGCGCTCAGCATTCATACATGGAATGCTGGGCACTGTTTTAAGCTGTCTGGTTCTATCAGGCAGCAGTAAAGCCCAGTTCCACCCACCAGTCCTACCTCTCTCATCCATCCAAACGCAAGTCCCGTTTTGTTTTTTTGCTAAGGGGTCTGAGTCAGTCACCTTCCACCCCTGCCAACAGCCAAGCAGCTAAGAAGAGCAGGAGGAGAGCTTTTGAGCCAGATTTATTTAGCTGCGGGTTTGGAAAAGTGGAGATGTGGCTCATAGCAACCAATCAGATTCTAGATCTCATTTAGTGATTACATACCAGAGAATGTCAGCTAGAATCTGATTGGTTGCTATGTGCAACATCTCCACATTTTCAAACCCACAGCTTAGTAAATCTGGCCCTTTATGTCTGTTTTGTGCTTTCCGTTATCCGCCTGATTTTTTTGCTTTGCGTTCCAGGTTACGGAATATCCGCTACGGATTCAATACCATCCTTGTGGTCCTAATCTGGCGCGTCTTCATTGCAAGGTCACAAATGGCGAGAAACATCTGGTACTTTGTGGTTAGTCTGTGTTTCAAGTTTCTATCTTACTTCCGAGCATCTAGCACCATGAGATACTGAAGACCCTCGGCCATTTGGACATCTATGCACACAGCGCTGAACTGCACAGACTCTGTAACCCAATCAGTGTCTTTTAATTGTTGTGTACAGCCATTCTGCCATCCTAAGTCCAGAGAGAACCATATATTTCAAGTGTACCTTAGTTTAAACAAATAATAAAAAAAAAAGTATAAAAACACACACACACACACACACACACACGTCAGCAACCAGCATTCAGCAGAACGGTTTACTAAAATACCAATTCCCCTTGATACCTGTAAAAAATGTAACGTCCGTACACCATTCATCCCTGTTGTAAACGCACAGGTTTGTGCCATGCTAGGTGTGGAGTTTCGTGTGAGTCACTGATGGGTGGTAGACTTGTATGTTGTCTATATATGAAGAGTTTCCAGTTTGCTATAAGGCTTGTGCCTCTGATTTAAACTGGCCTCACACTATCTGATGACTTTACCTTCGGGGAGTTTGAATAGTGGCCCCACACACCAGATCATCAGGGCATCCCGTTCTTAGGGAATCCACACGGGTGGTTGTTCCAACAGGCCCAATGTTTATGGTGTCATTGAGTTTTTGACCCTTCTTTTTTTGGCATCCTTGCCGTCTGACTGCATGATAGTTTGACTTGTCGCCCTGATTTATCTTCTAGTGAGTGGCCAGCTTAAGCCTGTTTTAGGTTTTCCTGCTGCTTGCCTCTTTTATCTCCCCCCACCCCCTACACACAAAACTAGATTTGTATATTTTTTTATTTTTATTCTTTCATTTCTTCTCGTTCTTGTTTCTAACGATCACCACGTCTCCCTCTCCACTACTCAATTCTTTGCACAGCATCAATTTATTAACCAAACGAATAGAACATTTTGTAACTGTATATACACCGGGAATGGATAAGTAATGCTGATTGGTTACAGAAATGCGTGGTAAAACAAATTAACCACTAAACATTGGTCACTGGTTGCAGGTTATTTTTTGTAGTGCTTGTACAATAAAAGGATGCTCTATTTCCAGTTTGTATATCTAAATTCTGTCCTGTAATGTTTCTGGTCTGTATAGTTAAGGGGGGAGGGGTAAGAGCTTCGTCTTAAATATTTGAACCCATATATTTGCATATTTTACTAAAACTGCTAAATGGAGATGTTGCCCATAGCAACCAATCAGATTCTAGCAACCCTCTAGCACAACGGTTCCCAAAGTGTGCACTGTGCAGTCCTGGTTGGCGATAGTGTTCTAACAGGTGCTGCCAACCCACAGACAGCTCTCAGGCTAAGGTCATGTTACCCAGGAAGCCACAAAGAGCTGGAAAAGCCAGGTGTCATCTGGAAGATAGAAGAGCAAGAAACTTAAAAAGATAAGTAGAAAAACAAGGATAAAGCATGCAGTGTTAGAGCAGGAGTATGGAGCGACACAAGAGGGGTTACTGAAGAGGAGTGTGTGTCCCTGATGCGAATGGCCCTGTTCCAAACTGGCTGGGATATCGATTCCTCATGCCTCGATGAGGCATAGCAATCGATCTCCGGAGCACCGAACACAGTGCTCTAAAAGGTAAACAAGTAAACCTAACCCTAATTCACGCCCCCCTCCCCCCTGGAGCCTAATCCTAAATCTTTAATTCCCCCCCCCACACACACACAGCCTAACCCCAAGTCCCCGGAGAGGGATACTCACCTCTCCGGTGATCCGGCGGCGGAGGTTCCGAAAATAAATGAATGGCCCATTCATTTAAAAGAAAAAACTACAACGGCTATTATTCGAAATAGACAGCCGAAAAGCAACTTTCGGCAGTCTCTATTTCGTAATGAAGCCATCACAGCAATGACCGAAGAGACACAGGAGGTGTGAGATTTATCTCATATTTGGTAAAGCTTTTAAAGTTGTTTGGAAGTCCAGCAAAAGTATTTTTTGTATTTTTATTTTAGTTGAATGACACCTACTGGCTTTGTTTATTAAAAAGTGTGAGGATATATCTTCCCCCCCTTCTCTCCCTCCATCTCTTTCCGTCAACTCTGTCTCTCCCTTTAACCTCTCTCCTCCCCTTAACTCTCTCCTTCTCCCTGTCCCTTTTCTCCCTCACCCTCTTTCTCTCTACCTTTTTTTTTTTCTTGCTCTCAGAACCAGGGCTGTTTTTCTCCTGTCAGCCAATTTTGTTAAGTGATCCCCATAAATTATCTGCTGAACTTTCCTTTTAATAAGTTGTTTGAACCTAACTTTAAAAAAGAAAAATTGGGATTGTTTATTATTTCTTGTGGCTTGGAGCACCTTGAAAAGCTTATGGAGACATGAAGTATGTCTTAAAAGTTTGGGAACCGCTGCTCTAGCAGGTTTGTATAGCAAATGTTACCTAGAGTCTGATTGGTTGATGTAGGCAACCAGTCCACTTTAACTTACAGTGGTGTTGAATACTCATTTAGGCCTTAAATCTTACGACATGGCTGCCTCTTGATGTCTACACATAACACGTTGCAAATAGGTGGTTGCTGGGCACCTAGAGCCATAACCTTTCTGTTTCTGGGATGGCGGGCACAGCTCTTATGACGTGAGTCCTTGGTTTTCCCAGTCCCGTTCAGCAGAGCATTAGGAGTGTGTCTGCCTTCACATGAACAGCATTGTCAGGTGCCGGAATGAGAGCTTCCCATTCCATTAGCCAAGTTACATGGTGGTCAGGTGGTGTGGGGGTGTTTTTGCCTTCTTATTAAGCAATTCTTAACATACAACTGAAAATGATCTCCCCAGTGTTTCATGTGTACCTTTTTAATGTCTCGGTCTTGGCTTGTGGTTTGTTAATTGAGTTACAAAGCACTTACTGCAGAACCTTCTACCTTAATTGATGTTACATTAAACAGAGGAAACGGCTTTAAACAATGGGCTGACGGTTAGACTTAAAACGCTGAAACCCTAGTTCCTCTCTAAGACCCATTGTGCTTACATGTTGTATGCTAATCCACCAGGCACTCTATATTTTCTGTAGATGTGTGATTTTTGGAAAATGCTTTGAATGTTTCATTGCTGAAGCTCGGAGATTTTCCAACGATATTCCAAAATGTCATCGCTATTTTACAGAATTGTATAACATTAAAATCTCTTCTAGCGGCCATGGTTCAGGACCACACTCGGGAGTGAGAGACCATGCGCGCCTTCTAATCACTCAATAAATTATGACTTTTGTGACACTTCTGGCTTCTTTTCTTTTGTTGGTTGGTTTATTTTTTTGTTATAAAATATTATTTGCTTTTTTTCTTGGCTGTATTGAATGAACGCTAGTAAGATTCCTCATGTATTACCCTGGATCATCGCACTGTACATGCAGCCATAGATCTGCCGGGTTCCATATATTGTGGGGAATATTAAACACTGATACAGCCAACAGCTTAATCTGCTGTATCAATGTTGAATGCTTTTGGATAATGAATATTTCTTTATCAGATCTGGTACAATGTCAAATGCTCTTATTTCAACGAAGTACCAATTCCTGTTTAGGGTTAGGCTGCAGAGTGGGGAGGGTTAAGCTTAGGCTGCAAGACGAGGATGGTTAGGGTTCAGCTGCCAGATGAGTGGTTAGGTTTAGGGGGAGGATTAAGGGTGGTTTCAGGGATAAGAGGATGATTATTAAGAAAACTTACCTGTCATGCTTGGACTCTACGGACCAGTTTCAGAGCATGAAAATGAGAGAGGAAAGTTACTCTTGGGCAGAACCATGTGGATTTCAGAGAAGTCCTATATCATTTGTTGCACATAGTCTTAGAGTTGAGAGGTGGCGTTTCCCAGCCCAAGTCTAAATAGCAGCATAAAAGTGAAGCTGGTCAGTATCTGTGTGCAAAGAATACAATTAACTTCCCCCTAAAATCAACATGCTTTTGAGCAGGAGTAACTTTCCTCTAATTTTCCATCTCTGAATCTGGTCTTTATGAAGACAGCCGTCATGAGAACAATACTGTCTCTCGGAAGACTGATGATGGTCATCGCTTCAGTGCCGCAAAGTTTATTTGTCGAAAGTGAATTACTACCCCATTTTGTGTCTTAAATATTTAATACCGTTATTATTTACACACACTCCAAAAGAGGGGGTTGTTTTTTTGTAAGGATTTTCCAGGTGTTGTTTTTTTTGTGGGGGGGGATTACATTTGACTAAATGAGAATTATTTTAAACATAGTAAATTTGAGAATGAATTTTTACGCATGAATCAGGGATAAAAAAAAAATTTCTTTAGCAATAATTTCTTTCCAAAATCTGTAAATGGTAATAAAGAATCGCGACAAGTTGCTCAAAGGCAGGATTGAAAGTTGAGGAAGAGGATGTTGCAGTATACATACAGTAAAAGAGCTCTTAGGGGTGTTCCAAAAGAGTGTGCGTCCCAGTTCACTCCCAGCCAGGGCATAGCAATCGATCCCTGGAGCACTGAACGCAATGCTACAAATGGTAAGCAACCGCATTCCTTAACCCTGTCACACACTCACACTCATACATGTCCCTTCCCCCTCTCAGCCTAACCCTAAGTCTCCCCCCTCTCAGCCTAACCCTAAATCTCTCCAAACCTTACCCTAACCCTCCCCACTCCCTAACCCTAAGTCCCCCTTCCCCCTGCAGCCTAACTCTAAGTCCCCGGAAAGGGTTACTCACCTCTCCAGTGGTCTGGTCCGGCAAAGTTTTCCAAAACTAAATGGGTCAGTATGCGAATCGCATACTCACCCATTTATTTAAAAAATTCTGCCATGTATTTTACATTCGAAATAGGTACAACCGAAAAGCAACTTTCGGTTGGCCCAATTTAGCAATGTGAAACTTTGCAGCGGGGACTCACAACGGTTCCAAAACCCTTCTGGTCTTTAGATCTTGTGTTCTTTATTTGTAGTTGCCATATTAGTCCAGAATCCTAAAACAAAAACAGTGTAAAGAAGAAAAAAAAAGAGAAAAAAAAGAGAAATTGTAATAACTAAATCTCCTCTAATATCATGCCACAGCAGTTTGTTAAAACCACACCCACACCCACACACCCCCACACCCACACCCGGAGCAATTGCGTGTGTTTGTGTATCGTCGATCACCATAGAATGGAACTGTTGATATACTGGTCCAGTATGTTGGTTTTCTATGTTAAAATTATAACTCTAATAAAGCTTTATGCTGTCAAAAAAAATAAAAAAAAAAAAATACAAGAAATGTCTTTTGACACACTTATGTGTATCCCAGCGACCTCTTACTGGACAATATAATTACAGCTCTGTGTGCTATAATTGAGGCTCTAATCTACCACTATTATCAGCCCATACATGTATTACCTGCACATCACAAGCTTTCCTCTGTAATTTCATTATCAAGCTGCCTTCAAGCATTGGAATAGCAGCTGGCGGTTTTTTTTTTTTTTTTTTCCAGCTACAACTTGTAGCCGCAAAAATGGCACTGACAGATGAGCTGTCCAGACGGCCAGAGATCTATATAGAACTGTTACCCTGAGCAACGGAGCTGCACAGTATTCTGCAAGAGGCTAGATATTGTTGCAACTCCTAAAGACGTTCTTAAAGCTCACGTGTTGTAATATATAATGTATATTTTTGGCATCAAACACTTTAACAGACGCTGTTTGATTTGTTCTTCAACTTGCAACTTTCTACCACCAGATTTCGTCCGCTTGCGCAGTAGTAAAAATCGCTAAACACTGGACATATATATTATACATCCGGTACTCTGAATACGGGCTCCTAACCTCTTTCCACCAGCGCAGATGACATTCAAGGCAGTTCTCGGTTCGGTTTTATAACCAAACATTAACCTAGGGTAGAGGATAACGCTTGGGTGCACGCTACACCAGTAATTCTATAGCCTGCATGTTGGAATGCTGACCAAGTGGCAGATTCCATTGAGAGTGACGTGTCTCCAGAACGGCACATCGCGCAAATCTACATCACAGATTTTATCTCGTACCCTATAGAGGTGCAAGATAAAATCTGCAATACTCCAATTCCGTAGTAGACGGGAATAGCTGCACTTCACACCTAAACCTGTCGTCTTGCTCAATTGAATCTGTCAAAACGTTTTAAACTGATAATCAGATCTGATTCGTTACGTAATCCGTCCAGTGCTGTGCCAATTTAATTATGGTGGCACGGTGCAGTTGAGAGCTCTGGCTGATGATTGGACGGTGTGTACACGTTTCACAATTTGTTGGAAGATGGATTGATAACGATGGCTACCCAGCATTTTTTTTATGTGACAATCGTGTTTGATACATTGAAACACTGGAAACAGACTAATCAATTTTTTTTTTTTGTAAAGGAAGGAACTGTGGCACTTTACCTAATATACACCTTTAAAAAAAAAACACACATCTTAATGCAAAGGTTCCAAAACTGTGCGCTGTGGAATGAATCCGGGCCAGCTAACCGACTAAGGTTGCTAGAGATGTCAGCCGGAAGACTGAAGAGCAAGAAACTGCAAAAGAGAAGTGGAAAACTGGGGTCCGGGATGGAGAGAGCGGAGGGGTTAGATGCACCTCATATTTGGTAACTTGTAGTTAAGTTTTGAAAACTTGCAGAAGTATTTTCTAGTAGTTTGACACCTAAGGGCTTTATTAAAAATAGAGAGAGGCACACTATGTGGAAAATGCTGTTTTCTTTGTAGCTAGCCTCTCTCTCTCATTTGGTATTTCTTTTGGCTTAGGGGTACCTTGAAAAAAAAGGATTGTGATACTAAAGAGGCTTTGAACTGAAAGTTTGTGAACCAATGAACAAGGTCACCCAGTATCTGATATTAGGGATTATTGCAGTGTTCTTCTTAAACAAGTGTTACAAGCTACAACAAATGAATCTGGCTTTAACACGTAAAGGAGCCTGGAGGTGATTGCTCTGAAGTCCTCCCATTGCCTGTTAGACCTAAATATTGTCTTAGGGACTGGATCCAGGGTGGAAATTCTCTTTACTTTGCTATTGTGCATGAACACACAACATGTTTCCATTACAGATACGGAGCCTTATAATCCAGGCTTCCTTTATGAAAGTGTTTCTTACGATGGTGTGGGATGGAAGGGGGGGGGGGTATTTAAAGCACAGTAAGGGCCTGTTTCAGCCATTACACAACACAGACCCAATATTAACCTTAATATTTCTACGCCATCCACATAGAAAATGGTAAGTCCTAATGTGCGAGGTCCATGTTCTTCCCTCACACACCATAAAATAATGCCACTTTAGAAGCGCATGGTTTAAGTTTGCATTGGATGCACGCTTGCTGTCTAATTTATATCCCGTCCAGTGACAGGTCATTTTGTGCTAGAATGTATATTTAAAGCACAGTAAGGGCCTGTTTCAGCCATTACACAACACAGACCCAATATTAACCTTAATATTTCTACGCCATCCACATAGAAAATGGTAAGTCCTAATGTGCGAGGTCAATGTTCTTCCCTCACACACCATAAAATAAAGCCACTTTAGAAGCGCATGGTTTAAGTTTGCATTGGATGCGTGCTTGCTGTCTAATTTATATCCCGTCCAGTGAGTGACAGGTCATTTTGTGCTAGAATGTATCTCTATTTAAAAGGGCTATTAAGCCTTGAGCTGGACCTGTTCATTACTCCTAATGGAGTATTCTCCTTCGTTAGCAGATTTACTAACTAGAAGGAAGTCATTTATGACTCACATCTAGCCCATGTAACCAGCCATCTTTATAACCCTGACCTACAATCCATTATGCTAATAAATGTGTTATACTTGTCATTAGCTTCTGTAAAGTGCTCATAAGCAGCAATCTCTTACAAATTGTGCTGCGTTCTGTATTGTGTGGCTCTGCATTAATAACCAATTCTAAATAAAATGAAATAAAATACTAGTGAAACCTGGAAGCATTTTCTTATTTGATTCTTGGGTCTTATATAATTGTATCTGTCTTTTATAGGTCTTTTCAGCCTCTCCTTCTGCATCCATGTAAATATTTCATTTGGAAACAGAGTATAGCGTATCACTCTTGAGTGTCATTTAACTAAACGCTATTCCTATGCAATTTTAATGACATGGAACAGCACTTAAGCTAAAAGAGGCAGCAAAACATGTCTGTGGTTTGACAGAAAGAGAATTGCTATAGGAAACTAAACTCTACCCATTTCTATGTTCTCCTTAAATGGAGATGGATTTATTTAAATTACTATGTACATTATATATAACCAGCAAATGTACTTGTATGGATAAATTCCAGTTGTTTCTATGGGGCTGATTCAGAGTTACACATCCACCTTTTGTTAAGTGGAAGTGTAGACCTGAGCAATACTATGCTGAGCTGCAAGGGGAGGCAGATTTATATTGCAAAACCAGAATTAAAATTAGGAGGTGAAGTTTCTTAGCTCAACTCTCTTTTTATAGAATAATCATAAAGCTAATGCAGTATTTTAGTTATATGTGTAAAAGTAAAGAATTTTCCATGCACGCAATTTTTTTTTAAATTAATTAACACACCTTACTTTGAAAAATGGTTTAGCTGAGCTGTACACTTCCACCTAAAAAAAAAGGTGGATGTGTAACTCTGAATCAGCCCCCATGTGTCATCCAGAGATAAGCTGGTCATACACAACAGAGATTATCAGCCCGATCATCCAATTATTGGTTAATCGGGCCAATAATTGATGTAGTGAGTGATTAGAATTGACTTTCTAAATAAGCTATAAACATACTAGGAACAATCTGTTGTGATTATTTGATCCTATGTCATGCAGAAAAATATTGGGCACTAGCTCCTCATATTTCGTGCAGAGCCAATCAGCTAAACATTTTAAACAAGCTCCTCACTCTTCTGCCAGGATGATCACTCCCAGTAGGAGAGGTCGGTGACAACTATATCAGGACCTTTTCCCTTGGGGGTATATCGTCCTGTTTCTCGGTCACCTCCCACCTGGGTGTGATAATCGCTGTAGTGTAGGATCAGATTTGGATTGTGTTAAGCTCTATACTTTGGCTGTGTTTTGACTTGTGTGATAGCCTTAGATTGGCTGATTGGTGATGTGATGCGATGACTTGGTGGGTTAAATATATGAAAAGTACCGGTATCTTTGCATTTCATGTACTCCATACAACAAAGTGTGTTAAAAACTGTTATACTATGTTGCAGATTTTATTTTTTTATGTTAAGCCTCCATAATATCTGTATTTATGCTTTTTTCCATTACATTGTTAGTGTGTGTGAATGAAGTCTGCACATCCTTTTGTGTTTTCCTGTCTCTGTGGAGCTGCCTTGGTTTTGGCACATATGGAACTGTGTTGGCATAGTAACTACAGCACAGAAATTTACCAAGGACTTAAAAAGTTCTCAGAACAGAAAGTCAGGAGATAACAGTGATAAACTAAACTTCACAGGTGATGAAGTGATAGGATCTGCCCCCAAAGGGCTTACTAGAGAGTGTTATAGTGCACATGCCCTGGACGCCAAAGGACACCCAGGTCCAAGGGGGCGATATAATTATATTTTATTATTATTTTTAAACCGTATAATAAGGGGTTGGGGCGCATTTTAGGCTGCCCTTCTTCCCCTGTATGACAATGCGCTTATGTAAAGCATAGGAAATTTGGAGCACATTAAAGGGGGCGTTTTCCAGTTGTCTGCACCACATTCCCAGTACGAAAGTGGATCCGGAGTTCTCTTCTAGGAGTGTTTCAGACGGCGGAATGTGGAGATTAATTCCCCTACGTTGGTGGGGTATTTAAATTGCACATGGAAGACACCTTCATTGCCCCTCTGTGTTTAGACTTCAGAGCCGTCCCCATTTTATCCAATGACCGTGCAGAAGTCTTAAAGCAAACTGTCTCTGATCATAAGTCTGTGCTAGTTGAGTGTCCTCCTCTGTCCCATCGGGGATGTAACATGGAGCTCGGAGCTCAGAGGGATCTGAACGCTGGATGAATTCTTCTGTTAGCTTTTCATGGAAAATGTGAATACGTCTCAGCTTGGATTAAATGCAGCAACCGGGTTATAGTGTTTTGTATAATGTTTCAACCACTAGTTTAGTTTGCAGTTTAGGGCCTAAATTAAACTGCAGAAAAGAAAAAGTAGAGAAGTTGCCAATAGCAACCAATAAGATTCTAGATGACGTTCCCTAGTATGTCAGGAATGTGAGAGCTAGAATCTCATTGGTTACTATGGACAACATCTCCAATTTTCCTTTCAGCAGTTTAGTAAGTCTAGCCCCAGGGGCCAGATTTACTAAACTGCGGGTTTTGAAAAGGGGAGATGTTTCCCATAGCGACCAATCAGATTTTAGCTGACATTCTGTAGCATGTGATAGGAAAGTGAGAGCTAGAATCTGATTGGTTGCCATAGGCAACATCTCCACTTTTCCAAACTCGGAGCTTAGTAAATCTGGCCCCCGGTCTCTTATATGTATGATTTATCAGACAGGGAATGGAGGGAGATGATTACTGCAGGAATAACTTTATCAAGTTTGCTCAACTGTTTACAATGAAAATGTAAATGTTACTCCTTATCAGAAACATGCCATGTAAATGCCAGCTGTGAATGATAATATAAAGGATATTCTGTATCTTGTGGTATCATGCTACTGTACAGATTATGGGCCAGTGATGTTACAGAGATCTTTACCGGTCAGCAAGCTCCGGGCAGTTTCTGGGAGGAAAAAGTTTGTCCTCTCCTCTTTATTTCCAGAGAAACCCACATTTTTATCAAAGTAATAAAATCAAAAGACCTTTGTTTCATCGTTTTTTGTTTTTTTAGCTGAAATACAAGGGTTTGTGTTGGCTTTTTATTTGGTGAAGTTTGAGATTCTGCTGATAACGTTTCCTTTGAATACCACAAGTGTTAAGAGTGGCGTCTTCTTATAAGGTCACCGTAACATCATACAACTTTCCAATGGCATCTCTTCAGCTTTTTGCCTCCCACAAGCATTCATTTGAAGTCGTGCTTCTCGCATCGCAAATATAGAAACTTTCAAGTGGCGAATAAATTTCTATTTATAACGAACCTCACTGCTTTTCCCTGTGTTGGTTATCTTTTACGATCTTGTTAATCAAATTAATTGGGGATGTTAAACGAGTTAGAGAACAAGGGGCTGATTCAGAGATGCACTTACACCTTTTTTTTTTTTTTTAGGTGCAAGCGTACATGTGGGCTAAACCATTTTTCAAAGTAAGGGGTGTTAATTAATTAAAAAGCTTTTGCATGCAGGGAAAATTCTTTTCTTTTACACACAGAACTCAAATACAGCATAGGTTTAGGTTTATTCTATAAAATAAAGTTTAGCTAAGAAAATTCACCTCTTAATTTTAATTCTGGTTTCACAATTTAAAATTGCCTCCTCTTGCAGTTCAACATGGTATTGCTCAGGTCTGCACTTGTAAGTGTAACTCTGAATCAGCCCCCCAAGCTATTGATCTGGATATTCTACTGTATGTTTAGCAAACCTTGTTGTTAGCAAACATTTACGGTAGATTTGAACCACTTTCAATAAGTGTAGCTGCTTATTGGTTACTTTGAATAACAACTTGCATAGCTGATAATTCCACTGGCCAATGAGTTACTCACCCAGGGGCTGATTCAAAGTTGCACTTACACATTTTTTAGGTGCAAGTGCACAGTTCAGCTATACCATTTTGCAAAGTAAGGGGTGCTAATTAATATTATATCTTATGCATGCAGGCAAAATGCATAACTTTTGCACACAGAACTCAAATACTGCATAGCTTTATGTTTAATTTTATTAAATAGAGTGGAGTTAAGAAATTTCACCTCTCAAATATAATTTTACTTTCACAATTTAAATTTGCTTCCCCTTGTAGTTCAGCACGGTATTGCTCAGGTCTACACTTGTAAGTCCAACTGTGAATCAGCCCTTCAGTCTCTCTCTTTCTGTTGACAACACTGGAAAAAATCATTACTAGGCAAGCTTGCTGCCTAGGTGTTACTCTTGACTTTGAGTTGTCCTTTGTTCCCCACATACAATCTGTTTTCAAACCCTGTTAGGTACATATAAAAAAAAACAAGACAATTAAAAGATTCATTCATGCACTAATCATCTCCCATACTGGTTATTGCAATGCTTTCCTTATAGGACTCCCACAATATATTACCCTCCTACAGTCTATATTGCAAGCAGCAGCTAGACTGATTTTCCCCTCACTTGCACAGAAACTGATCCCCGCTGTCACCGTGCTCGGAGCAGTTATCCGGTACAAGAAGAGGATCGCAGAATGCGCGGCACACTAAGCCGTGCAGTGGATGGGCTACAGAAGACTACCTTCAGACCAAAAACAAAGGAACAATTGAAAAATGTTTCTAGTCTGGATCACTTACTGTACGACTTAAATACCTCTCACCATGTGGACATGCTTTAAGCACGCTGTCCATCTTGAGGATCCGTATTTGTACTGGAAGTTGGTAGCACGCTCATGCGCATATAACGAATATGACTGTTTTCCACATGCAGCTAAATCTGGAGCCGGTCCTATGTTCCTGCTTCAACGGGTGGTTGGGTCAGGATGTCATGTGAACAGCGCACCCTGCTGGTGGTATAATGGTGTGGGTCCTAAATAGTCATTGAACATCATCACTAGATGTAGCCTGTGCTACTTAGTGATGTAACCACGGCCATGACTTATGGGGCCTGTATAAAGCAATTTATAAATGTATTTATCGCTTCCTTAGCATACGCAGTAGAATTAGGAGAAAATGCCTGATGCTCCAACCAAGAATATACTTGTGTCAGCATATACTACTTATTTGGTTTAGTTTACAATATAGCTATAAGAAGGTAAGCTCACATGCTTCTTAGAATTCATATGTGTGTAAGTGTGTACTGAGATGTGCTCAGTAGATTGTATTATCTGACAAAGTGTGTTTTAAACTGCCCTCTAGTGGTGTCCAAAAACAACAACATCATTCTACAATCAAACATAAACTTGTACAAAAAAAATTCAGGACTCCAAACACTGAACTTTAATAAGTAGGTGTGCCTGGAAAAATGAAATGATTGCAGAAGGAACATATGTGTCATATTATTTTCAGTCTACCAGGTAAGACTCGTGCTTTAAATTGTCTTATGAATGCTGAATTCATTGCGTCTCCTGTGGTTAATCTGACACTGGCGTAAGGCCTGTATGTGTGAGATCTTGGGAATGTGCCATTTTGAACATATGGCTACATAAACAGTCAGTCTTCTGTGTGTGTGCGAGGTGATAGTTTTGCCAAATAATGACCTTGATATGTGTTTGAATTATCATTATGGGTCTGATCCAGAGTTAAGCAATTTCCACACGTGGCATGCATAAATCTGGCTGTGGGACCGCACTGGGCATGCAACATGCAGCAGATGTTACTTATCGTAACTCTGATCGTAACTGACTCTGTACAATAAGATGTGACATCCCTACACAAGCCTAAGATACGCATTGTGGGTGGAGGAAGGCGTTTAAACTGTACAGTATGAGCTGGACTAGGCGATAAGTATGCACAGAGGTACGCAAGGTAAAGTATTAAGGCAGGGTTCTGAAGACGTTAGTCAGCTAAGTTATGTAAGTGAGAGCTAAGTCCCGGGGGTGGGCATTATCCTCAGTAGTGCATAACTTAGGTACGCTTGCATACGTTTAACAACCTTAAGTTTGGATCAAGCCCTATATATATATAAGCTTCAAACAAATGGGTTTTCTTAAAAATATCTGGTGACTTTTGTCCCTTTTCTTGATTTCTGTTGTGCAATGCGTGTCATCCAATGATGATAAGATTTTTCACACTTATGACGCGTTTTTACAAAATACAGTAAGGACATGGATCATAAAGGTGGTAAGTATTAAGGTAGGGGGAAGGTGTCTGATAACTGAGGCACCTGTTCACTTAGACCTAACTGCAAATGTAAATATACATTCTCCTTTTCATTCTAATTAATGATGAAGGATTGTATGTTTGCGTTTCCAAGGGGATGCGATCTGCGGAATGAAAGTTCTGTTTTCGAAATACAGATCACTGAAAGCTTATTTTCAGCGTCCTCTGGTTTAAAAAAAATGACTAATTAGAAGCTTTCTTTAATGAATGAGTAAGTATGCCGAATTTATTTTTTGTCATACTTACCCGTTCATAAATTCCCGAAACCGCTACAGGAGCACTGCAGTACCGAGGCTGCGGGGGAGAGAGGATTAGGGTAAGGGTTGGGGTTACATTGATACTCCTCATTCGCAGTTGCATCTTCTTTCTTTTGTGGATCGTTTGCTTCTCCTCTGCAAAACAGAAGCAATTGATTTCTGGCTGGGAGAAAATGGGCCTTTCAAAAAAAATTGCAGTAGTGACCCATGCCCTTTCCAATTGTTGGGTGTATTTAATGGACCATGGAGATGTCCATACCAACCAATCAGATTCCAGCTGTTATTGAAAGCAAACAATCCTAATATCTCCTCCTTTCCTCTTTTGGAGCTCTATTATATATACATTTTTTTTAAATGCCTCCAGCCAGGTCTCTCTCGCTCTTCTCAAGCTCATTGAGGTGACCTAGAGGTGAGCATAGGCCAGTTGACGTGATGTATTTTTGCCTGATTTTTGAGTGCGGATGCGCAGAACAGGAGATCACACACTTACAGCCCATTCAGTACCCCTAATGCAACTCAAGTTGCGACAGTTTGCATTCTGAAGGGCGTGTCGTGGGAGGGAGGATGAGGAGGAACATAGTCAATGTATAGTAATTTGAATCTGAATACAGACGGAATAGTCATGTCAAAGTCTTGGGGCTAACATTTAAAGTCTTTTTTTTTACCTGTGAGTTAGTAATTCAAGCACCAATGCATTTTTTTTATATTTTGAAAAATGCTGGTGAAGTCTTTTTTAATTATAAAAAATACAGGGACGATTGGTTGATGTGTCCCTGATGAAAGGGAGAGTATAGCTCTCTGAAACGTTGGATTAAAAGGAATGTGTGGTTTCACTATTTACAGTCTGGGAGTGCCTCATTCCCTGGGAGATATGTAGATAGATAGATATGTCACAGAAAGAAAGGCACTCACAGGACTGTTTCCTATGGCATAAATAAATAGTTTACACCATTTGAATCCATGGAAGTCCTGTGAGTGCCTTTCTTTCTGTGACTTATGAACTCAATCTTTATTAAGTGCACCCAGGCAAGTTTGTTATATCATACACAGGAGTGACAGCGATTACTTGGACTTTAT
>WWET01004737.1:40060-57173 GCA_011038615.1 Limnodynastes dumerilii | reverse complement strand
TATATATACATATATAAACCTTTTCATGCAATACACTGTTTATAATAACCATGAACAATACTTTGGGAATAACTTATTTGAAAGTGATTACAATCCCCCACCCCCTTTGCCAGAATCACCCTATGAATCTATGAGAGTCTATTTCTTATCTTCTTTGTCTTCTCTTTTAGATTTCCATATCATTCATTGGTACCACTGACTGTAAACACATACAAAACAGCCAAACATAGAGTAGTCATTTATTAAAATATCAATTTATTATACCACCAAATATGCACGCATTTAATAAAGGCTTATCCGAGGTCCTTTGTAGCATCCGCATTGCTGACAGTGATACCCAACATGTTTCCTCCCTTCTGATTTCATTAAGGAAATACAGCATCAGAGTCTACAAAGACCCAAAGTAAGCTTTTGTTGTCTTTCCTCCTCCAGCTCCCGCTCTCCCTGCTGTGTGTCTCACCTTCTCCAGTTTCCACTCTACACTTTCCCTTTACTTCCCTTATTCTCATTCATGTCTGCATCTCTTCTCCACACTGTGTCCTGCTCTCTGCTCTATGTGTTGTGTAGTTCCTCTGCTATGTCCTTTTCTGTCCGACTGCCCACTACAGCTTCACCACTCACAGGTAAATAATGACTTTTTACTTTTTTTTTTTTTAGGGATAGGGTTAGGTGTCCTATGGAGTGCAGATGATAATCCAGTGTCAAACACATTGCATTCTCTCTTATACAGTTAACAAGCATATTAGATACAGTAAAGCTGGCCACACACACAAGTGATTGTTGGTCCAATCATACAATTAGCAGGTGAGCGGACCAATTATTGCTCTGGTGTGTAGGCAGGATGGATTTCTAAAACACCCAATAATCGGTCCAGTGTACTGGTCAACAAAATCAAGCAAGTGTTCTAGCAAGACTTTGGGGCTGACTCAGAGTTTGGGAGTAAGGGCAAAGCATTTTCAATTGCACAGCTCGGCTAAACCATTTTTTCAGTGTGAGGGGGGTGTGCTAATTCATTTTAAATCATTTGCATGTAGGAAAAATGCCTTACTTTTTGCACATAGAACTCACATACTGCATTACTATATATTTAATCTATAAATTAAAGTTGAACTAAAAATCTTCACCTCTCAATTCTAATTCTGGTTTCACAATTTAAATGTGCCTCCCCTTCCAGTTCACCTTGGGTTTGCTCAGGTCCACACTTGCACCTCAAAAGAAGGTGTAAGTGCAACTCTGAATCAGCCCCTTTATCAAGAAAAGGATTTTGAGTAAGACCCAGTTCAAGTTTACATTATGTTTATTAACAACACAGGCATGGTAAACAATTAACACACTTAAAATGTTGATGCGTAGGCTTTTCAGCTATGGCTTACCTCCGGAACATCCCTTTTAAGTGTCCAACATTAATTTGCTTTGGCCACTGCTTCATAATGGTTTACCCAGCCTCTGCTATCCCACTTATAACAATGTTTTGTGTGTGTGTTGTAGCAGCAGCTGGAGCGAAATTGCTTTTAAGTTACCTCAGACATGCCATTGGTGTTCTTCATTCCTGATTTTGTACAGAGTTTCGCGTTCCCATTGCAGTAGTTCATGCTGCGATACTGAGGGGAACTTGTAGCTGTTGTGGAGTAGCAGTTTTCAAGCTCACTTTAGAGGAATCAATGAATTGACCAACAATTCTCTGCTTTGTACTCATGACCAAGTGCTTCCATAACAGACTGTACATCAAGTCATCTTCAAGAAATCCTTAAAGCAACTATGCCACTAAAAACATGCACTTTAGTGTCATCATCATTGGAACAGCGAAATTCATGCGCCGAGAACTTTTTGACCAACCTATAAGTCTGGCACAAGTGACACAGCAAATATGAGGGGCACAGGCTTTGTCATCGACTTTGAATCCAAACTAAAGCTCATAGCACTGATTCAGGGGTAAAGTCAAACAGTGCTTCTGATGTTTAAACGTTACCGCACCACAGACGTGGCAAAACCAACCCACACAAGGCGCTGAAATCCAAAGACCGAACTTGACCCAGCCACCAGAAGTGGCCAATAAAAGCCTCCCTAGACCCTCTGTAAATGGGTCCTATAATGCAATATCAGCTCTTTAATAGGATGTGACTTCAAAACAGCAAGTACAGCAGTAATAAAGTAATGAAGGCTCATTCTGCAAGAGATACATGGCTTCTGTTACTGTATTACTGCTATACTTGCTGATAATTGAGTAGTCAGACAGGGAAACACCGGCCAGGAGGTGGAGGTGTCACACACTACTGACCAGAGTATCCACAGCCAGTGCATTAGCCAGCTGCATGGAAGCCTGCCAAGACTGACAGAAGTATTCAAACAAAAGAAAATGCCAACACCACAATACAAAAAGAACAGCGCCTTGTACCTAGCAACCCCTTACTCCCCAAGTACAACACTTAGGAGGATAATAAGTTAGATACAGAAAGATCTCACATCCGGGAGCGCTATGGACAGAAATAAAACATACAGAATATACAGTTTCTGGGGTATTAATGTGTAGTCTTAAGGATGTAATTCACATCGAATCCAGGGCCAGATTGAGGGCCATGTGAGCTATAAATTATCAAGGACCCACACTGTATAGTATGCTTTGGAGGAGAATGCAGTGTGTGTATGGGGGGGCCTATTTTCTGATGGAGGCCTGGGGCTGTACTCCCATTATCCCCATTGTTAATCTGGCCCTGATCGAAATTTCAACAAGGGGAAAGACGGCGCTTAACTTTCTTATGCTACAGGGAATCCGACTGTGCACACAGCAGCACTAAACTGTCCACTTTCTCATTTAAATAACGTGAACCCCCTGTTCCACTAGTGCAAAGCCCATGGATGCAGACTTAGGCATATGGGGGTAGTCTTGCGGCAGACTTTCTGTTCTTGCTCCTGTTCCCCACACACGCAGAGCGGTTTCACCTAAAATATAGGCTCAAATTCAGCTCTGGAACAGGTCCAAACTCTGGATCAACATGTGAAATGTGGCGTTTGTTGAGCCCCATTAAACAGGTGAAGGTAATTTATGTGCCAGAGACTTATAAACATCCATCATCTCCTGGAGGTACAATTCATTTCCATATAAGAAATCAACAGTGTTATCTAGCTATGCTTTGTGCCACCGTGTTTATTCGGGATAACCAATGCATTATTTTAATGTGGGATCATTCTCCGCCCTTATCTTCATTTCGATTTACGCTTGAACACATGTTCACAAATGAAAAGTCAGTCTGGGAAGAAAGGAAGTCCTGACACAATGGTTGGCTCTACCCAGAAAATTCTTAATTCACTGCGGCAAAGTCAATGATCAACCAGGTCTTCATTAATCAGCTCCGGCCATCTCTGCCTCAGGGAAACGAATTCTCTTAAAAGGCATTGACCAGCTGTCCTGCCATACTTCCATGGGACAATATGGTAGCTACAGAAACATTCCTGGGCTCTGTTCTATTGCTGACTGTCTTGTCTCACGTTGATATTTGTTCTAGCAGTCCTGGAAGAGGTAAGCGTCTTAAGTCATATATCAAAACCAGGGCGGCCAGGGACTTGACCTAGAGGGGTGGAGGTCAGACTCAGCCAAGCTCCATATGGAAGCCCCAGGCAAGTGTCTACCTCACCACCTCTAGTTCCTGATTGTGGGCTCGTGATAGTTTCTCCACACTGTAGAATAATAACGACCGCTCCACCTGTGTTTGCTTTCTTTGTCTAACATATGGTTATATGTTGTCATTATTTTTTATACAGTTAAGTTAACATTTTTCATTTTAGTATCATTTGGGCTCAGGTGTTATTGGAGGTGTATATATTAAGTAATTATTCTGAATTTTAATTTGCAACAGTGCTTGTGTTTGCTGATAAAGGTTAGGCTGCAGAGAGGAGAGGGTTAAGGTTAGAATGTGGGACAAGGATGGTTTAGTCATGAATTATAGCCCACATGGTTGAGTTATTATGGAAGAGTTGCATTAATAAAGATAGAATGAAATGATGGTCTGGATTCACAGTTACGTAGTTTTCCAAAAATAGGGGTTGCAATGTAGGGGGAATCAACATAGCTACAAAGAAAATGCTGCAGCACATTGCTTGATAACCAGCAGCTAACCTGCCCTTCTATCTGTAAAACAAGGTGCAAAAACAGATGATAATTTAACGACTACTTTAAAGGTTTCTCTACTATCGGTGGTCCTAACTCTAAACAAAATGGTTGTTGCTCAAAGCATTGAGCTACTACGCATGCGTAGTAGCTTATATACACTATCTACGTACCATTTCTGTACATAGTTGCTTCATAACTATACATGTTACAGCTGACACTCTGTAGATTACCCCGCTTATAAATTGATTTGAGCAACCACAATTTTGTTTAGAGTTAGGACCACCGATAGTAGAGAAACCTTGAAAGCAGTAGTTAAATTATCATCTGTTTTTGCACCTTGTTTTACAGATAGAAGGGCAGGTTAGCTGCTGGTTATCAAGCAATGTGCTGGGGTATTTTATTTGTAGCTATGTTGATTTCCCCTACATTGTAACCCCTATTTTTGGAAACACTCTGAGATGAGCAGATCAGCCCTCAATGTAACCATTTGTACCATCAGTGGTGTACACACGTTATACCGGATGGCCGTGTTCAGAGTTAGGTGCGTTTTAGGCATGTATGGAGGTTTGGCAGTGAATGATCTCCCCTGTCACTGCACACTCTAGTGTGGGTATTACAGCACTTACACTGCCATAGACCTACTTTAAGTGTCCCTTAACACTTAAACCCAGCCCTTACTGTAAAATTTCGATGTTCCCCCCCACCTTCCTTAAAGAGATTAGGCAGAAGGAATAGGCCACCCTGTCGGACTGATCTCCAGGCGTTCAGAACCATGTTTTGTTGACCCGGAAATCATCAACAACTAATGCTAGCATATGTGCTGCCAGGAAATCACATGAGCAGCACTGGAAGTCGGGTGACATTCGTACCTCGGAATCTGGCCCTGAGTGTGCAAGTAATTCACTCACAGAAGACACCGCACTTCCATCCTTTCATTTCCAACCTACCGTGTGTTATATCAGTAATAATAAACCGTTTCACCTAAACTGTTCACAAACCCACCAACAGCAGTATTGTTATTATTCTTTGATTTCAGTCTATCTATATTCAATTTGCAAAACTTTAAATGAAATTGTGTCCTTAGTTTCCAGGTGTGGGGAGAGCCCTGTGGTCAGTGAAATTGACAATTATAGTCTTCTCTCTCGAATTGTTGGAGGGACCACAGTGAAGAAGGACAATCATCCTTGGATAGTAAGTTTAAGGCTTGCGATGCATCCATTGCACTTTTCAGAGTTACGTTTCAAGCTAAGTTAAGTCAAGTGAAGTACATGAAATAGGGGCGTATTCAGAGAACCGTTTTCACAGCGAGTTTTGTGCGTATTTTTAGGTACTTTTCAACTGCGCATGCGTAGTAACTTTTTTTTAAATGTACTTTACATAGACTATATGCGCGGAAGTGCCTCACGGACGGACTTGTGAATCGCACTTGGGTATATACGTACGAGTATGTGATGCAAAATTACGCACGTGAAAATTTTTATGAAAATGGGCGGGCGAAGGTATTTAAATGAAAGTATGTGGGCACGACTATCATGAATCGCACATACAGAGGACACATACACACGCAACTGCTCACAGAAAGTTACAAGTGCTCTAAGTCACCGTCAGCATGGCCGAGAGAGAGGAGTGTCATGGGTGTGAGGGGCTTTGGCCTGCACCATGTGTGTGTATATATTTGCGTTCCTTGATGGAAATGGTTCTCTGAATACGCCCCATAATGATTAGAAGTAGACAAAACCATCTATCAGGATGCAGGAAAGGAAGCAGAAGGAATGTTAAGGTCTCTTAAACAGGGTTGTTGACTTTTTATTTCTCCCCTTCGGGAGATCACGGATATGGGGGGTGGGGTTTAATGATGGAATTTATGCAAATCGGGTTATTAAAGCTTTGTTCCCTGTTCAGCACTATTGCCATTACCCTAATGGTCCTGGGGGTGGGCGGGGCTTGATGATGAAAATCATATCAAATTCAAAGTTTACAGTGTAGGCGGGTTTCAGCTGTTCTGTGCGGATCTGCGGATGTGCGAAACACCGATCCACGCTGCCAAATCCGCATGAGAGAGGGGAGCGACAGAGGAGAACACTCCCCTCTTCCGTGTGGACTTCCAGACATTCATATGTACGGAACATGCACGGAGGTCTAGATGCGACCAAAGGACTGGATTCACAAGTACGTGTATCGGTAAGTTACGTGCCGATTTCTAAGTGCGCACACGTAGTAAATATTTGACGCTATCTACGTATTGTTTCATTACGTAGATTGTGTACGTGCAGTCTTTTAATAAATCGGCACATGACTTACCAAAATGCGTAGTTGTGAATCCGGTCCGTAGTCTTTATTTCAACACTCAGAATATTTTTATTTCAGAACGGGTTCAATGTCAAATGTTCCTTTTTCGACAAGGTGGCCATTCTCAATGGTTAAGATTAGGCTGTGGAATGGGGGTTGATTAGGGAACTGGAATGGTTAGGCTGTGGAATGGGGGTTAATTGGGGAATGGGGATGGTTAGGCTGTGGGATGGGGGTTGATTAGGGAACGGGGATGTTAGGCTGTGGGATGGGGGTTGGTTAGGAAACGGGGATTGTTAAGCTGCGGGATGGGGGTTGATTAGGGAACGGGGATGTTAGGCTGTAGGATGGGGGTTGGTTAGGGAATGGGGATAGTTAAACTGCAGAATGGGGGTTGATTAGGCAATGGTGATGGTTAGGGAGTGGGGATGGTTAGGCTGCAGGATGGAGGTTGGTTAGGGAATAGGGATGGTTAGGCTGCAGGATGTGTGTTGGTTAGGGAACGGGGATGGTTAAGCTGCGGGATGGGGGTTGGTTAGGAAACAGGGATTGTTAGGCTGCGGGATGGGGGTTGGTTAGGGAACGGGGATGGTTAGGCTGCAGGATGGGTGTTGGTTAGGGAATAGGGATTGTTAGGCTGCGGGATGGGGGTTGGTTAGGGAACAGTCATGGTTAGGCTGTGGGATGGGGGTTGGTTAGGGAATGGGGGTGATTAAGCTGCGGGATAGGGGTTGGTTAGGGAACAGGGATGGTTAGGCTGCAGAATGGGGGTTGGTTAGGGAACAGGGATAATTAGGCTGCGGGGTGGGGGTTGGTTAGGGAACAGGGATGGTTAGGCTGCAGGATGGGTGTTGGTTAGGGAACAGGGATGGTTAGGCTGTGGGATGGGGGTTGGTTAGTGAATAGGGATAGTTAGGCTGTGAGATGGGGGTTGGTAAGGGAACGGAGATGGTTAGGCTGCGGAATGGGAGTTGGTTAGTGAATAGGGATAGTTAGGCTGTGAGATGGGGGTTGGTTAGGGAACGGGGATGGTTAGGCTGCGGAATGGGGGTTGGTTAGTGAATAGGGATAGTTAGGGTGCAAGATGGGGGTTGGTTAGGGAACGGGGATGGTTAGGCTGTGGAATGGGGGTTGGTTAGGGAATGGGGATGGTTAGGCTGCGGGAAGGGGACAGTTAAGGATAGGCTGCAAAGAGGGGATGGTTAAGGTTAGGCTGTGGGACGGGGATGGTTAGTGTTATCTTACAGGAAGGAGATCGTTTAACTTATGGTGGAGAAAACAGTACCTGTTGCCATGTATGTATGTATCTATGTAAATATAGCAGCCCTGCGATTGTGGATCACTGCGCATTACTCACAGATCCGAGATTAAGAATCTGGTCTGAGGTTCCCATCCTATGGGGCTGTCCCACTCCCAGCACTATTTGTTTTTAATCTGAAAAATGTATCATGTGTCGTCTGTGCTGAAACGATCCTTGGTCGTTAACAGGCTTCTCTAAAGCGGGATGGAAAACATTTCTGCGGAGGAACCATTGTTAGCGAGAGTCACATAGTTACAGCAGCGCACTGTGTGTCCAGCAGGTAAGACCTTAATACCATTTCCATAAGTGCATAAGCAAAACACTTCATAATAATATAACAGTTAGGAAGCCTGAGATAACATCACTAGACCAGAGGTTCCCAAACTGTCCTCAAGGCTCCCCGACAATGCATGTTTTCCAGATCTCCTTACAGAGCAAGGGATATAATGATACCCCTGCACAGGGCAGTAATATAGACCCTTTAAACAGAAGACCATTGCCTGGTCTGATAGGGCCCAATCCTCGGTTACAGCCGACAGGGCAATTACGTACAGCTCGTAACGTAATTCCCCTGTGTGGAAGGTTGTGCGCATGCCGTAAGGGTCGGCGTACGTAGCAAATGTTACGTATGCCGGCTGTTACATAAAAGGAGCTGCCCCACCCCCTTTTACGACAGTTGTATCTCCGTCGTGAAAGGCGGAGATTGACATGTAAACGAGAGGACGGGGCGGAGGGAAGCCCCATTACGACCAGGTATGCGGCCGGAAGTCCGCATACATGGTTAGAAAAGTTAAGGTAGGAATCTGGACACGAGCGGAGAGAGCAGGGGTCGTGCACTCCCCGCTACGAGAAAGGCCGTAATGACCGTAGGTCTGGATCCGGCCCATAGTCTTTATGTATTGCTCTCCACTTGACAATATAGCTTGTTACTGTTCAATATCATGGGGTGTTTTGGCGCAATGTCAATAAATGATCGCCGTCGTCTCTAGTTCTGAATTTGTTAGATGGAGACTTCGGCCCGGATTCACAGTACTGGACATGAATTTTAAGTAATCTATGTATCATTTCGTTACGTAGATTGCATATAGGTGGTCTTAAAAACCGCATATGCGCAATCTACGTAGCGAAATGATACGTAGATTACGTAAACTAGTTACTACGCATGCGCAGTCGCTATTCTCGGTAATTTACGGACGTATACGTCCGGTGCTGTGAATCCGGGCCTCCATCTTTACTCCTTGTCTTTCACAGGAATATTGAATACACTACAAAGGTGTGCATTGGAGACCACGATTTCACCATTGAAGAATCCTCTGAAAAGATTTTCTCCATTAAATCTGTTGTCAAACACCCCAACTTTAACCCAAACCTGCCGATCAACTATGACATTGCCATTTTGGAGCTGAATGGCCGCATCAAGTTTGGTAAATGCCTCACCTAAAAATTGGTCTTTGCCAATAATTAGGCTGTGTGTGGTGGACAGATAGGATTAGGCTGCAGAGCATAGAGGGTTAGGGTTGAAGAAGGGGAAGGTTAGGCTTAGACTGCAGGAAATGGAGGGTAAGGGTTAGGCTGCGGGATATGGAGGGTTAGAGTTAGACTGTATGGAGGGCATGGAGGGTTAGAGTTAGACTGTAGGGAGAGCATGGAGGGTTAGGGTTAGGCTGCAGGGCATGGAGGGATAGGGTTAGGCTGCAGGGCATGGAGGGTTACGTTTAGGCTGCAGGGGATGGAGGGTTACGGTTAGGCTGCAGGGGATGGAGGGTTACGGTTAGGCTGAAGGGCATGAAGGGTTATGGTTAGGCTGAAGGGCATGGAGGGTTAGGCTGCAGGGAATGGAGGGTTAGGGTTAGACTGCAGGGCATGGAGGGTTATGGTTAGACTGCAGGAGGGTTAGGGTTAGGCTGTAGGGGTCGCATCACCACCTGCCCTGGCTGTTGAAAGTCCCTGTGGGTTGTAGTGGTTATAACGCATACATGAATAGTGGCCCTGTGTTTGTGGATCCATTAATACCTTTTCTCTTGGAGCTGATTGCATCCCATGTGGCAGTCTGGATCCAGTCCTATATTTGCCGTTTGATGTGCTATAAATGATATCTATATGACACCTTCACTTACAGATGACAAAACACAGCCAGCCTGTCTACCCAACCCAGACGACGTATTCCCATCAGGGACGCTCTGCATGGCTCTTGGATGGGGACGTCTGCAAGAAAGTAAGTGACCTCAGCCACCCCGGGGAAGGGAGATTTCTCATTAGTGTGACGACTTTCCAATGCCCGTTTGGTTTTTCAGATGGCAATCTGCCCACCAGTCTCCAGGAAGTTGCGTTGCCGCTCATTAACTACAATAAGTGTTTAGATGTGATGGCGACTCTGGATAGACGCCTGGTGTTTGACACGGTGGTATGTGCAGGATTTCCAGAAGGAGGCAGAGACGCATGTCAGGTACATTGCCTGGGTCTCTGTTTAGCCAATCAGTCAATCAATCAGTCAATCAATCAATAGGTCATATAATCTCTTTTACAGACCCTCCAACAGGACCCATTCCATTAGGTACAATTTAATCCGCTCCTGAGCTTCCAACTGTCACTCACCTGTTTTGAATAAATTAAATGATATTTAAAAAACTATTTGCCTCTTCAACAAAAGTGGTTACCATAGTGACAGTTGGAAACTGAAGAGCAGAGTATTTTGTACCTAATGGAATGGGTCATGTTGGAGGCTATGCATTTACAATATGGTCAACTCTCACACAACCTTTCTTATCTCTTCAAGCTAAATGTATTTATTTATTTATTAACAGGTTTTTATACAGTGCTATCAGATTAGCGCTTTACAGAGAATATTTCACATTGCTACATACTAAATTCCCTAACACACACACACACACACACACGCTAATTTATTCATCAGCCAGTTAATCTACCAGCATGTTTTTGGAGTGTTGGAGGAAACCAGAGCATCCAAAGGAAACCCACACAGACACAGGGAGAACATACAAACTCCATACAGATAAGGCCTAGTCCGGGAATCGAACTCATGACCTCAGCGCTGTGAGACACAAGACAGAATAACCTACAAGACAATTCTCTTTCATATTAAGCAGAGATATAGTAGAGGCATTAGGCAATCACTGGCGCAAGCTGTATTAAAGTAGCGCACCGTACGCTGGGGATAGGGCAGACTGAGTTTGGAGCCGTCATATTAAATAGATCTGTGGTTGATTAGGGGATGCGGTTGCCGTTCCCACTGTCTCTATTTCGAACATGATACCATATCGAAAAGATACGTAGATTACGTAAAAAATTTACTACGCATGCACAGTAGTAAAAAACGGTAAACACCAGACATATATGCTATACGTCCGGTAGTGTAAACCGGACCAACATTTTTAGATACTTGTATTAAGTAAATATCACTTCCTAAATGTTTTCAAACAGGACAAAAGTATATAAATTTGCAAACACTGCAAAACAACCAATACAGATAAGGAAATGGAATGTTTAGCGCCAAGGTCCAATTCATTCTTGTCCTATAGTTACCGCTGTCTGTATGTCTGGAATGTTTTAGGGTGACTCTGGTGGTCCATTTCTCTGCCAGCGGACCCACGGTAGGTGGGTTCTGGTGGGTGTGACGTCCTGGGGCATGGGTTGTGCCCGAAGATGGGACAGCAATTGGAATTTTTCTCCAGGAAAAAGAGGATCGCCGGCCATCTTTACGGACATTCAGAGACTGCTCCGCTGGGTCAACACAAAACTCAACCAAGGTTGGTGTCCACGTGGTCTGGGTATATTACAGTTTATTTACCTATGTCATTATTATCCTATATCCTTTAAAATCTTCTATAATGTATGCCCATACTTGCTGTACATCAACTGGCCATTGCGCAAAATAAGACCTCCATTCACATTGACCCGCTGTTAATGCAGGTCCACAGAGCTGTGCCCCCATGTGACGTCCAGTTCAACCTTCTGATGAAACCAGTTACACTGGAGAAACGTGTCCATGTTTGGATTTATTTTATAGCTATTGGATATGATATTGTCTTTCAAAGATGATGATATTTATTTACATAAATCCTTGATAGTTAAGTGTTAAATCATCTTTTTGATTTTCTTTCTTTCCTTGTTGACTAGAAAAACGAGATCGGTCGGCAAATGAAGGTAAATATACACATAAGAGCACACAGGAGTGTATGACGTGAACATCACATGATTTAAAGGCGCCTTTGTCCCGCAGGGCACTGCAGTACAGAGAATGGGATTCTACAGGGTGCCGCAGGAGAAATATCACTTCCAAAAGCCCCCCAAAAATATTATTCCAATAATGAGTGAGCAGCTTTTATTTTATTATTTATCCATAAACAGATTTTTATATAGTGCCATTGTATTAGGTAGCACTTCAAATGTACACAGGGAGGACGTAGATGACGCCTTGTCCAGGATTCAAACTATGAGGCAGAAGTGCTAACCACTTGAGGCGCCATGCTGTCCAATTTTAACATTGATTAAATTGTTTAGTATGCGAAAATTACAAGAAAATAAGTTACTTCATCTAAAACCATATCTGAAAGTAAAAGTTAAAATCCGAGACTGGTTTATATAATTAATTAATCAATTAATTCCATTTTTATTAATTAAGGACCTTATAAACCAGCAAAGACTGGGACAACCTTACACGAGGGGGGGGGGTCATCAGTTTTTTTGGGAGACTTGAGACTGGGTGACTATCGTTAATACCAATATAGAGAATGGGTAACTGTTGTTTAGGTTATAATAATTAATAAATAAAATTGGTTTGTTGGTAACAAAGCACAGGTATAAATTAAGCTATATTTAATACATACTGTTCTATTTACTGACCGCAAATATAAGTCCATCTCCTCGGACCAAATCCTAACTGTGCTGCATTCGGATTTTTGAATACAGAAAACGGGTACAGTCCTTGATGATGTAGACCATTTAAACTTTCCGAACGTAACACAACAGTCACTTTGCACTCAGAAAGCACAAAAGCAGATCCCGTGTCTTCTCCATCTGTCATGAAAAATCTGAGAGATTCTTATGTGTAGAAAATGTGCTATTAATAAGTTGAAGTGCTAGTAAGGGAACTACTTTATAAATCTAGATTTTTAGATATAGACACAGACTGACCTTGAAAAGTCATTCAAGCCAAACAAAGAACCGTTGTACAATACTGTTTACTCAATATACTGTGACATACTCTTTTCTTCTACTGCACAGGGACTGTAAATGGACAATACAGGTCGCTAAAGGAATGAAGATTCTGCTGACTTTCATTCACTTCGACCTCGAGTCAGATTATTCTTGTGACCTAGATTATTTGGCAATCTATTCCCAGGAAAACCATCTCATTGGTGAGTCTATTATTTTATATTAATAGAGAACCAGTGCTCTCTTATGTTGAATGACAAATACCATACTGCCCTGTCTAAAGCACAGAAGGGCAAAATTTGGTTCTCTTGCTCAGAAAGTCTGGTCCTCGAAAGGAATAAGGGTTTGAATGGTATTCTGGGACTTTTTGATTGGCAGACGTTGGAGGGAACATAAGCTGGGAATTGTAATAATATTTCTCAACGTACTCCTAGCGAAACATGTTAGTGAGCCTATCGCAGATCAATAATAAAATCAATAATGTATCATGGAAAAGGCTCGGGCACAATATGGGTGCTGGTCAGGGCGTTGGATGGGGGGCAACTTGTTAAGTAGTAGCGCTAAGCTATCAGTAGATGTCAAGTTGCTTATAAGCTGAGAGCTGGCAGTGATTATTGTGAATAAATATTATGTAACTGTTTGTGGGGGGGAGGTTCATTAAAGATTTCTTTATTCAAAAATGTTCATGTTCAGCATCTGAAAACTCTTTCTCTCTCTTTCTGTGTGCAAAATAGTTGTTCTATATATCAGAAAAAGCTAATGTTTAGATGTACCGTGCTGGATGCCTTAATGCCGCTGGAAAGTCCTTATACAACCAATGCATTTCAGCTATCTCTTTAGCCTTTCTCAAGGTGTGTGTCGGGGGTGATGCTTCACGTATTGAAACAGTCTTTTGTGCTATAGTTGTCCATTAGTGATTGTTCCATATATTTAGGAGTATCTGCTGGCATCTTAGTATCTTCAAAATATATATATAAAGTACAATAGACTTGGCGCTCCACAATAGACAATGGTTGAAAAAAGTCCCAGGTGCCCTCTCAACAGATAGAAAGAAGCTTCCTACTGTATCATACAGTACAACATAGGAGCGGCACTCCGGTATAATAAATCTAGACACACCACACCTGGTCTCTGGTCCAACGTTTCGGTTTATTCAACCGTCTTCAGGGACATATCCTGTCCAAACTTCAATGGAGGTGGTTATTAATGAAATCATTTATGGAATGTATTTCAATTATAGGGAAATTCTGTGGTGCTGTCCGTCCTCGGCCCATGCTCATCTCTAACACCAACATCACTCTGAAATTTATCTCGGATTTCCAGGAATATGGTACTGGATTCGCTTTGTCTTATTTGGCAGTAGAACCAAATCTTTATCCAGGTAATGCTGCTCCCTGTAAACTTCCTCATTATCAGGCTTTTTATGCAGCATATTTATCCAAATATAACACATGACATTGTTATATGGGCCCAGACTTGCGCTAACAGGAGGCATCGAAACAATGGCAGGTCCTAGCTGTATCCAGCCTTGCGTGCGGGTGACCACTCCCCTTGCGTTTAAAGACTTGATGATTGACCTATAGACCTAGGTACATCAGAATATTTATAGGTTATGGTGGCAAGCGATTGCATAAAATAAGCCTACTGCCAATACTTCCCCTTGTAAAGACAAACATCTAATACCAAAACCCTGCCTTAAATTTTCTGACTCGCACATGTGTAAAATGGTGGTGGTTTGGGAATTTGTAGGTAGCTGGAAGTGTCATTTATCAGAAGTCTGGTTGAGCAAATTACTGTATAGTTGGTTAGCACGTGCACATGTGCAGAAGGCAAAACCGAACAAATTCAGACCCTCCAACATGACCCAATCCACCAAGTACATAATACTCCACTCCAGAACTTCCACCTGTCACTCTCCTGGGTTTAATGAATTACCTGATTTTTGGAAAACCTTTTTCTCTTCATTACAGGTGGTTACCATAATAACTGATTGTATAAGCTTAGATTTTTGTACCTAATGGAATGGGTCATGTTGGTCCGTGAATTTCGATTGTACCATATGAAAAAAGATTTTTTTTAAATCTTATTTTTTTTCCCCTTAATTCCATATCCCTGTATTTCTAGAGTCTGACTGTGGGTCAGTTTCTGTTATCTTTGAGGAAGGAGAAATTCAGACCATGAATCACCCAGATAAGTATGATAGCAATGCAAACTGTCAATGGGTTGTCCATGGTCCAAAGGATCACATCATAAAGGTATCAGCCACAGTTCGTCTTTATCTTCTTCGTCTTCTTCTTTGTATTCTTCGTTGTCTTCTTCATCTTCTTTGTTTTCTTTGTCTTCTTCGTCTTCTTCATCTTTGTCTTCTTCTTCTTCGTCATCTTCTTCTTCGTCGCCTTCTTCATCTTCTTCTTCTTCTTTCTCTTCTTCTTCTTCTTCTTCTTGGTCTTTGTTTTTCTTCTTCATATTCTTCTTCATATTCTTTGTATTCTTCTTCTTCATAGTCTTTGTCTTCTTCTTGGTCTTTGTATTCTTCTTCATATTCTTCTTTGTATTCTTTGTATTTTTCTTCTTCATATTCTTGGTGTTCTTCTTCATATTCTTTGTACTCTTCGTATTCTTCTTCTTTGTATTCTTTTTCTTCTCCATATTCTTCTTCTTCTCCTTCTTCTTCTTCATATTCTTCTTCTCCGTATTCTTCTTCTCCGTATTCTTCTTCTTCTCCGTAGTCGTCTTCTTCGTATTCTTCTTCTCCTTATTCTTCTTCTCCATATTCTTTGTGTTCTCCGTACTCTTCTTATTCTCCGTATTCTTCTTCTCCGTAGTCTTCTTCTTCGTATTCTTCTTCTCCATATTCTTTGTGTTCTCCGTATTCTTTTTCTACATATTGTTCTCCGTATTCTTCTTCTTCTTTGTATTCTTACATTTGGTTTTGATATTAAATGCTGTCCTGCTGTTGTAGATATAATCAATACTTTTGGGTCATACAATTTCTTCAATTACTTTATACATTAATAGGTGGACTGTTGTCAGCCCATGTATAAATACAATAACTCCTTCCCCCTCCTCTCTTACGGTCATATGATATGGCCTTTCCCTTCCTCCATAAGGCATGAGGCATTGTCCATGTGTAGTTTGTTTCTTAAGGAAACTTGCTTAGATAAGGTAGCCCTATGCCACTTGTAAGTGCCATAAGGTACCTAGGTGGGTTAGGGGCAGAACGGGTGAGTAAGGTGCGGATCTGTCCGCACCTAACTCACTCTTAGGTGTGTGGGGATGCACTGCAAGACTGTGCCCTGGTGCAAACGCGCTCTCCCCGCTTCAAGGTTTCATCCTGAGCCGCAGCGCCTTTCATATTATCTGTACGTCGACCTCATCATGAGCTGCCTGTCATACAGACGGTGTAACGGTTGCTGCGGTGCAGTACCAGGGGATTATAAGGCGCTTGCTGAACCAGTGACGGTCACTATATAAATTCTGTGGGATTCTCTGTCTTCCAGCTCACCTTTCTGGCATTTGAAGTGGAACCTGGTAATCGCTGTATTTTCGACCAAGTGATTGTTTATCATGATCTGACAGAAACCAAGGTGGCAGGTGTGTAACCTGCGTTTTATAGTAACAGTCATTACTATGAACGGGATCCAGACTCGTGTACAATTTCTGCTCTTTGCAAACATAAAATGTCCACATGTGCACACAACGGACTTTCACCACGGATCTGGATCTTCATATGACCCGATATGAGTGCAGTCTCTCTCAGAGATCTCAGGCCCTGCTCCTCTTGGTAGAGATGATAGGGATATGGTAGCCATATACTGTGTGTTTGTATTAAGCTTATTTTCTTGCAGGAACATTCTGTGGGTTTTTGCTGCCTGATCCAGTCCTCAGTAACTCCAACGTTATGCAGATTGTATTTACCTCGGACTCAGCTGGAAACTACATGGGGTTCCGAGCAGTTATTTCCTTTGTGGAATCACCGAGTAAGAACTCCTGTGACAAATAACAAATACAGATTCAAATAACATTCCATTACCAAGTGATACCCCCTTCCATGCACTATAACAGATCATGTAGCTTTCTCTCCTCCCACCTCTTATTTCCTTCTCCCCCTCTCTCTCTCTTCTTCTTTCTCCTAAATCTCTCACTTCTTCCCCCTCTCTCTCTCCTTACCCCTCTTTTTCATCTCTTCTTCCCCATCCTCCTTCCTCCACCTCTCTCCCTTCTTTTGCTATCTTCTCCTA
>WWET01004736.1:93719-105601 GCA_011038615.1 Limnodynastes dumerilii | reverse complement strand
TCCTGCCCTCAGTAAGGATGTTTACCCCTCTCCCAGCGGGAAATGCCTCTCGTCTCAGGAAACGCTCATCAACACATTTCCCTAACACAGCAAGACCCCTTTCCTACACAAACAATATGAGTCTGTCCTGCAAAAGCTTCTAATTGCTGGAAGTGTTGCTTTGTGATGTCCCTTCTGATTACAGTCAGAGAACTAGAGTGTGGAAAGAAGAGGAAAACAGGTGGAAAGTTACACCTGGGTATAACCATGTAGAATTGCAGGGGAGGTCAATTTAATCTGCTGCAAACAGTAATAGAGAAGAGAGGTAATATATAACAGTGTAATAGTAACACTGGTATCTGTGTAATAATATAATAATATAATAGTATTAGAGATGAGAGGTGATAAATAACAGTGTGATAGTAACACTGGTATCTGTGTAATAATATAATAATAATATAATAGTATTAGAGATGAGAGGTGATAAATAACAGTGTGATAGTAACACTGGTATCTGTGTAATAATATAATAATAATATAATAGTATTAGAGATGAGAGGTGATAAATAACAGTGTGATAGTAACACTGGTATCTGTGTAATAATATAATAATAATATAATAGTATTAGAGATGAGAGGTGATAAATAACAGTGTGATAGTAACACTGGTATCTGTGTAATAATATAATAATAATATAATAGTATTAGAGATGAGAGGTGATAAATAACAGTGTGATAGTAACACTGGTATCTGTGTAATAATATAATAATAATATAATAGTATTAGAGATGAGAGGTGATAAATAACAGTGTGATAGTAACACTGGTATCTGTGTAATAATATAATAATAATATAATAGTATTAGAGATGAGAGGTGATAAATAACAGTGTGATAGTAACACTGGTATCTGTGTAATAATATAATAATAATATAATAGTATTAGAGATGAGAGGTGATAAATAACAGTGTGATAGTAACACTGGTATCTGTGTAATAATATAATAATAATATAATAGTATTAGAGATGAGAGGTGATAAATAACAGTGTGATAGTAACACTGGTATCTGTGTAATAATATAATAATAATATAATAGTATTAGAGATGAGAGGTGATAAATAACAGTGTGATAGTAACACTGGTATCTGTGTAATAATATAATAATAATATAATAGTATTAGAGATGAGAGGTGATAAATAACAGTGTGATAGTAACACTGGTATCTGTGTAATAATATAATAATAATATAATAGTATTAGAGATGAGAGGTGATAAATAACAGTGTGATAGTAACACTGGTATCTGTGTAATAATATAATAATAATATAATAGTATTAGAGATGAGAGGTGATAAATAACAGTGTGATAGTAACACTGGTATCTGTGTAATAATATAATAATAATATAATAGTATTAGAGATGAGAGGTGATAAATAACAGTGTGATAGTAACACTGGTATCTGTGTAATAATATAATAATAATATAATAGTATTAGAGATGAGAGGTGATAAATAACAGTGTGATAGTAACACTGGTATCTGTGTAATAATATAATAATAATATAATAGTATTAGAGATGAGAGGTGATAAATAACAGTGTGATAGTAACACTGGTATCTGTGTAATAATATAATAATAATATAATAGTATTAGAGATGAGAGGTGATAAATAACAGTGTGATAGTAACACTGGTATCTGTGTAATAATATAATAATAATATAATAGTATTAGAGATGAGAGGTGATAAATAACAGTGTGATAGTAACACTGGTATCTGTGTAATAATATAATAATAATATAATAGTATTAGAGATGAGAGGTGATAAATAACAGTGTGATAGTAACACTGGTATCTGTGTAATAATATAATAATAATATAATAGTATTAGAGATGAGAGGTGATAAATAACAGTGTGATAGTAACACTGGTATCTGTGTAATAATATAATAATAATATAATAGTATTAGAGATGAGAGGTGATAAATAACAGTGTGATAGTAACACTGGTATCTGTGTAATAATATAATAATAATATAATAGTATTAGAGATGAGAGGTGATAAATAACAGTGTGATAGTAACACTGGTATCTGTGTAATAATATAATAATAATATAATAGTATTAGAGATGAGAGGTGATAAATAACAGTGTGATAGTAACACTGGTATCTGTGTAATAATATAATAATAATATAATAGTATTAGAGATGAGAGGTGATAAATAACAGTGTGATAGTAACACTGGTATCTGTGTAATAATATAATAATAATATAATAGTATTAGAGATGAGAGGTGATAAATAACAGTGTGATAGTAACACTGGTATCTGTGTAATAATATAATAATAATATAATAGTATTAGAGATGAGAGGTGATAAATAACAGTGTGATAGTAACACTGGTATCTGTGTAATAATATAATAATAATATAATAGTATTAGAGATGAGAGGTGATAAATAACAGTGTGATAGTAACACTGGTATCTGTGTAATAATATAATAATAATATAATAGTATTAGAGATGAGAGGTGATAAATAACAGTGTGATAGTAACACTGGTATCTGTGTAATAATATAATAATAATATAATAGTATTAGAGATGAGAGGTGATAAATAACAGTGTGATAGTAACACTGGTATCTGTGTAATAATATAATAATAATATAATAGTATTAGAGATGAGAGGTGATAAATAACAGTGTGATAGTAACACTGGTATCTGTGTAATAATATAATAATAATATAATAGTATTAGAGATGAGAGGTGATAAATAACAGTGTGATAGTAACACTGGTATCTGTGTAATAATATAATAATAATATAATAGTATTAGAGATGAGAGGTGATAAATAACAGTGTGATAGTAACACTGGTATCTGTGTAATAATATAATAATAATATAATAGTATTAGAGATGAGAGGTGATAAATAACAGTGTGATAGTAACACTGGTATCTGTGTAATAATATAATAATAATATAATAGTATTAGAGATGAGAGGTGATAAATAACAGTGTGATAGTAACACTGGTATCTGTGTAATAATATAATAATAATATAATAGTATTAGAGATGAGAGGTGATAAATAACAGTGTGATAGTAACACTGGTATCTGTGTAATAATATAATAATAATATAATAGTATTAGAGATGAGAGGTGATAAATAACAGTGTGATAGTAACACTGGTATCTGTGTAATAATATAATAATAATATAATAGTATTAGAGATGAGAGGTGATAAATAACAGTGTGATAGTAACACTGGTATCTGTGTAATAATATAATAATAATATAATAGTATTAGAGATGAGAGGTGATAAATAACAGTGTGATAGTAACACTGGTATCTGTGTAATAATATAATAATAATATAATAGTATTAGAGATGAGAGGTGATAAATAACAGTGTGATAGTAACACTGGTATCTGTGTAATAATATAATAATAATATAATAGTATTAGAGATGAGAGGTGATAAATAACAGTGTGATAGTAACACTGGTATCTGTGTAATAATATAATAATAATATAATAGTATTAGAGATGAGAGGTGATAAATAACAGTGTGATAGTAACACTGGTATCTGTGTAATAATATAATAATAATATAATAGTATTAGAGATGAGAGGTGATAAATAACAGTGTGATAGTAACACTGGTATCTGTGTAATAATATAATAATAATATAATAGTATTAGAGATGAGAGGTGATAAATAACAGTGTGATAGTAACACTGGTATCTGTGTAATAATATAATAATAATATAATAGTATTAGAGATGAGAGGTGATAAATAACAGTGTGATAGTAACACTGGTATCTGTGTAATAATATAATAATAATATAATAGTATTAGAGATGAGAGGTGATAAATAACAGTGTGATAGTAACACTGGTATCTGTGTAATAATATAATAATAATATAATAGTATTAGAGATGAGAGGTGATAAATAACAGTGTGATAGTAACACTGGTATCTGTGTAATAATATAATAATAATATAATAGTATTAGAGATGAGAGGTGATAAATAACAGTGTGATAGTAACACTGGTATCTGTGTAATAATATAATAATAATATAATAGTATTAGAGATGAGAGGTGATAAATAACAGTGTGATAGTAACACTGGTATCTGTGTAATAATATAATAATAATATAATAGTATTAGAGATGAGAGGTGATAAATAACAGTGTGATAGTAACACTGGTATCTGTGTAATAATATAATAATAATATAATAGTATTAGAGATGAGAGGTGATAAATAACAGTGTGATAGTAACACTGGTATCTGTGTAATAATATAATAATAATATAATAGTATTAGAGATGAGAGGTGATAAATAACAGTGTGATAGTAACACTGGTATCTGTGTAATAATATAATAATAATATAATAGTATTAGAGATGAGAGGTGATAAATAACAGTGTGATAGTAACACTGGTATCTGTGTAATAATATAATAATAATATAATAGTATTAGAGATGAGAGGTGATAAATAACAGTGTGATAGTAACACTGGTATCTGTGTAATAATATAATAATAATATAATAGTATTAGAGATGAGAGGTGATAAATAACAGTGTGATAGTAACACTGGTATCTGTGTAATAATATAATAATAATATAATAGTATTAGAGATGAGAGGTGATAAATAACAGTGTGATAGTAACACTGGTATCTGTGTAATAATATAATAATAATATAATAGTATTAGAGATGAGAGGTGATAAATAACAGTGTGATAGTAACACTGGTATCTGTGTAATAATATAATAATAATATAATAGTATTAGAGATGAGAGGTGATAAATAACAGTGTGATAGTAACACTGGTATCTGTGTAATAATATAATAATAATATAATAGTATTAGAGATGAGAGGTGATAAATAACAGTGTGATAGTAACACTGGTATCTGTGTAATAATATAATAATAATATAATAGTATTAGAGATGAGAGGTGATAAATAACAGTGTGATAGTAACACTGGTATCTGTGTAATAATATAATAATAATATAATAGTATTAGAGATGAGAGGTGATAAATAACAGTGTGATAGTAACACTGGTATCTGTGTAATAATATAATAATAATATAATAGTATTAGAGATGAGAGGTGATAAATAACAGTGTGATAGTAACACTGGTATCTGTGTAATAATATAATAATAATATAATAGTATTAGAGATGAGAGGTGATAAATAACAGTGTGATAGTAACACTGGTATCTGTGTAATAATATAATAATAATATAATAGTATTAGAGATGAGAGGTGATAAATAACAGTGTGATAGTAACACTGGTATCTGTGTAATAATATAATAATAATATAATAGTATTAGAGATGAGAGGTGATAAATAACAGTGTGATAGTAACACTGGTATCTGTGTAATAATATAATAATAATATAATAGTATTAGAGATGAGAGGTGATAAATAACAGTGTGATAGTAACACTGGTATCTGTGTAATAATATAATAATAATATAATAGTATTAGAGATGAGAGGTGATAAATAACAGTGTGATAGTAACACTGGTATCTGTGTAATAATATAATAATAATATAATAGTATTAGAGATGAGAGGTGATAAATAACAGTGTGATAGTAACACTGGTATCTGTGTAATAATATAATAATAATATAATAGTATTAGAGATGAGAGGTGATAAATAACAGTGTGATAGTAACACTGGTATCTGTGTAATAATATAATAATAATATAATAGTATTAGAGATGAGAGGTGATAAATAACAGTGTGATAGTAACACTGGTATCTGTGTAATAATATAATAATAATATAATAGTATTAGAGATGAGAGGTGATAAATAACAGTGTGATAGTAACACTGGTATCTGTGTAATAATATAATAATAATATAATAGTATTAGAGATGAGAGGTGATAAATAACAGTGTGATAGTAACACTGGTATCTGTGTAATAATATAATAATAATATAATAGTATTAGAGATGAGAGGTGATAAATAACAGTGTGATAGTAACACTGGTATCTGTGTAATAATATAATAATAATATAATAGTATTAGAGATGAGAGGTGATAAATAACAGTGTGATAGTAACACTGGTATCTGTGTAATAATATAATAATAATATAATAGTATTAGAGATGAGAGGTGATAAATAACAGTGTGATAGTAACACTGGTATCTGTGTAATAATATAATAATAATATAATAGTATTAGAGATGAGAGGTGATAAATAACAGTGTGATAGTAACACTGGTATCTGTGTAATAATATAATAATAATATAATAGTATTAGAGATGAGAGGTGATAAATAACAGTGTGATAGTAACACTGGTATCTGTGTAATAATATAATAATAATATAATAGTATTAGAGATGAGAGGTGATAAATAACAGTGTGATAGTAACACTGGTATCTGTGTAATAATATAATAATAATATAATAGTATTAGAGATGAGAGGTGATAAATAACAGTGTGATAGTAACACTGGTATCTGTGTAATAATATAATAATAATATAATAGTATTAGAGATGAGAGGTGATAAATAACAGTGTGATAGTAACACTGGTATCTGTGTAATAATATAATAATAATATAATAGTATTAGAGATGAGAGGTGATAAATAACAGTGTGATAGTAACACTGGTATCTGTGTAATAATATAATAATAATATAATAGTATTAGAGATGAGAGGTGATAAATAACAGTGTGATAGTAACACTGGTATCTGTGTAATAATATAATAATAATATAATAGTATTAGAGATGAGAGGTGATAAATAACAGTGTGATAGTAACACTGGTATCTGTGTAATAATATAATAATAATATAATAGTATTAGAGATGAGAGGTGATAAATAACAGTGTGATAGTAACACTGGTATCTGTGTAATAATATAATAATAATATAATAGTATTAGAGATGAGAGGTGATAAATAACAGTGTGATAGTAACACTGGTATCTGTGTAATAATATAATAATAATATAATAGTATTAGAGATGAGAGGTGATAAATAACAGTGTGATAGTAACACTGGTATCTGTGTAATAATATAATAATAATATAATAGTATTAGAGATGAGAGGTGATAAATAACAGTGTGATAGTAACACTGGTATCTGTGTAATAATATAATAATAATATAATAGTATTAGAGATGAGAGGTGATAAATAACAGTGTGATAGTAACACTGGTATCTGTGTAATAATATAATAATAATATAATAGTATTAGAGATGAGAGGTGATAAATAACAGTGTGATAGTAACACTGGTATCTGTGTAATAATATAATAATAATATAATAGTATTAGAGATGAGAGGTGATAAATAACAGTGTGATAGTAACACTGGTATCTGTGTAATAATATAATAATAATATAATAGTATTAGAGATGAGAGGTGATAAATAACAGTGTGATAGTAACACTGGTATCTGTGTAATAATATAATAATAATATAATAGTATTAGAGATGAGAGGTGATAAATAACAGTGTGATAGTAACACTGGTATCTGTGTAATAATATAATAATAATATAATAGTATTAGAGATGAGAGGTGATAAATAACAGTGTGATAGTAACACTGGTATCTGTGTAATAATATAATAATAATAACTGGAGAGTGGCAGATTCAGAGGAAATGTGCGGATAATGAGGTCAGTGAAAGGGTGACAGATAAGTGGAATAACCTCCCATCTGAGGGGGTAGAGGTCACAGTAGAACAGTGTAAACATGCTTGGGATAAATATAATATCCTAAATCTTACACTAAATTGTGGGGTCAAATGGCTCTTATACAGGGTCACTTTCTATGTTTCTCTAACACAGGGCCAGATCCTGAGACCTGATTGGTTCGTTCTCATTGTTCGGATTGGAATGAAGCAGCTTTTCTGTTCTGTGCAAGTACAGTACACGCCACGGACTGGATTCACAATTCTGATTTTGCTGCTTTTCCTGTGTGTATTTTTAGGTACGGATGAATTGCGCATGCGTAGTAATTTTTTTTTTTACGCAAGTTACGTAGGATTTAGGCACGAAAATCCATTACACACGGACTTTACATCCGTGCTTAGTGAGATACGCCCGATGGGGCGGCCAGACCTCCGTGCGTATGTAGAGTTAAGGGCGCCCTAGGGTGGCGGAAGACGGCTTAAGTCCATGAGTTCGCGGGGAGTGTCATGGGTGTTGCCTTGCCACTTAGGAGCGTGTATTTGCGAATTTGTGTGTACTTAGTTTCATCAGAGAGCATGGCGGCATCTCCAAACGTAGAAGCAATAACGCTCCCAACAGATGAGTTGCTTGGTATTATCAACAGCAATGAACGGTATAGACCTGCACTCACAATGTGGAGTCAAGTTAAGTTAAATTAGGCCCTGGCCATTGTGGGTGGGGGACTCGTGCACACACAATTGCGTAGATATATATATATATATATATATATATATACACAGCAGTGATAGATCCTAGGGCTATGTGTTGTCCTCATCTGCTTCCTGCATTGATATGAGATGTTTGTTACAGCTTGTAACACTTGTGTGCGATGCAGCTTGCATGGTGTTACAAATTGGTGTCTCTTTCTCTGATTAAATGCTGTTTGACGTTAAAACCTGCAATAGTTCACGAGGGCCCTCGCACGGTACAAGGTCGGCCCTCGCTGATAGGCAGACTCTACAGGAAGGTAATCGGAAACACCCCAGATATGAGCCATGTGACAGATCACTCCTCATACATCCATAATTCAGGGTATCACAATGGGATCACATCCTCGGTGACACACGCAGACAGCCGTTGTTCAAGTCACCACGTCATGACCCGCGTTCTGTAAATACACGTCCATCTCGTGACGGCCGCGGGCTACGGGTAAATCCAGCTTTTGTTCTGTCCAGGAAGGAGACCCTCGGGAATGCTGAATTTTTCATGTGGTTATGACACGGGAGTGAGGCCATTGTCCCCCAAGCCTAACGTCTGCTCCTGTCATACAAGGGACAACCTGTTATACCCAGACAAGTGTCAGCGTTCCATCCGTAACATCTGGAGGCTTTACATCCAAAACTCACATTATTTATTTATGAATATATATAGCGCCATCATATTACATAGCGCGTTACACAATCATTATAACAAGACTGGGTAATAACAGCCAGACAGGTAAGAGGGCCCTGCCCACAAGCTTACACTCTCTATGACATTGGGGATTGGTACATAAGAGGAAGTGCTGTATATCACACAATGGAGAGACAGGGTGTATAGTAACAGTGCTCAGTGCTGTGTATGATCAGTCACACAGCAGTGTTACTACCAGGACTGAGGGGATATTACTATGGAGAGAGACAGGGTGTATGGTGACAGCGCTCAGTGCTCTGTATGATCAGTCACACAGCAGTGTTACTACCAGGACTGAGGGGAATTTTAGCATGAAAGAGAAAGTTTGTGTTAATCATGAAAATAAAGGAAAACCGGGTAACATAGAGATTGTTAATAGAGTAGACAAATGTTAAGGTTGAGGAATCTGTCTGAATAGGTGAGTTTTAAAGGAGTGCTTGAAAGTTTGGAGAGTAGAGGATAGTCCTAATGGGTGAGAAAGGTTATTTTAAGTTATATAACTCTCATTTGTTGTTTCTCTATTATTTCCATGTGTAGGACACTGTACCGGGTGAGTGATCCTATAGGATGCTCTCTATACGGGGTGAGTGGGCCTATAGTATGCTCTCTGTACCATGTGAGTGATCCTATAGGATGCTCTCTATACTGGGTGAGTGGTCCTATAGGATGCTCTCTGTATCTGGGGAGTGGTCTTACAGGATGCTTTCTTTTCTGGGTGAGTGGTCCTATGGGATGCTCTGTTCTGGGTGAGTGGTCCTATAGGATACTCTCTGTATCAGGGAGGGGTCCTATAGGATGCTCTCTGTTTTGGGGGAGTGGTCCTATAGGATGATCTCTGTATCGGGGGAGTGATCTAGAACAATGTTTTCGACCTTGGACCTCAGGGACCTCTTTTCCAGGTCTTTTTGGAGCACAGGAGTGTTCATTACTGACAGACACTCCTGTGTTATATCACTTGTGATTCTGTGAGGAGATATGGATAATCTGGATGGTCAGTGGTACCAGATCAGAGATTGGTAAACACTGATCTATAGGATGCTCTCTGTATTGGGTGGTGGTAATCACTAGGATGCTTTCCTTATTGGGTGATGTGATCACTACGATGCTTTCTATAATGTGTAGCAGTCACTAGGAATCTTTCTATACTGGGTTGTAGTCATTAGGATGTTCTCTTTATTTTGTGATATAACTAGAACGCTTCCTGGGTGGCAGTCACTAGGCTGCTTCCTGTATTGGGTGGCGGTCACTAGGCTGCTTCCTGTATTGGGTGGCGGTCACTAGGCTGCTTCCAGTAGTGGGTGGCGGTCACTAGGCTGCTTCCTGTAGTGGGTGGCGGTCACTAGGCTGCTTCCTGTAGTGGGTGGGGGTGACTAGGCTGCTTCCTGTATTGGGTGGGGGTGACTAGGCTGCTTCCTGTATTGGGTGGGGGTGACTAGGCTGCTTCCTGTAGTGGGTGGCCGTCACTAGGCTGCTTCCTGTATTAGGTGTATATATAACTCCATTAGATCTTCAGCATGTATTTCATCGCTCTCATTAAAGCTCTTTAATCTATTGCACTGGTAGAAGTCAGATACTCTGGTGCTTATCCCACTGAATTCCTAATCCAGCCCAGAACATCCCAGTTTGCTTTGTATTAGTAAAATGATGGTCATTGCTATGCATATTACAGCATATAAAAATGTATGTGATCACGTTTTACAGCGTAGATGATGTCCAGCACAGACTAATGATCACAGAAAGGATTCAGTGCCCTCTACACAAACAGATCTGTCACATATACACGTGCCATTATATGATTTACACCCACATCATTAGACATATGGTAACATAGGGCCGTATTCAGAGATTCTTATTTTCGGCGACGACGGAGGAAACGGCCACGGAAAGTTAGAGCTAGTCTATGGAGGAGGAAGTCTCCGTGGGCACTAATTAGCAAGGGCAGTAACTGGGGTTTTGGTGGGTGTAACTTGCTCCGTCCATGCGTATATTTGCGGACCGATCACCTAGTCGGATCTCTGAATACGGCATAACGCTTTTACTGGTTAGGAACCCATCCAATCTTCATATAGCAACATAGTTTTTCAGCAAGTCCCACATCTCAACATTTCACTTTCTCTTTTTTTATTATTCAACAATTTATACATAATAAATACAAACTTTTTACAGTCATTAGAAAGATGCCAGGATGCTCTTTCTGCATAGACACTGTACAGGGTGATAGAATGAGTCATGTGCAATATGACATTACAAACAGGGTCTCGGGGGTTTTCTTGTACAATGCTCTGTTAAATAAAATTAGCAGCTCATACCTACCGAAAATATATTTGCTTTATTTATTTATTTATTTTAAACAGTTTCAAATAACACTTTTTTTTTTCTTTTAAATGTATTAAAAACACAAAAGGAGGAAAACTGGCCCAAAAAATGGAGGGGGGGAAATAAAATGACAGAATACGCACAATTAATCTGCAAGCAACGGAACGGAACGGATATACGTAGCCTATCCATTCACGAGTGACATCGCTGAAACGCGTCTGGCGCTTCCATACGGTCGCTTGTGTGTTAAACTGCGTTCTCATAAACACAAAATGGCCGCCTCTGCTATCTGTACTGTACATTTCCTCTCGGCGCAGAGGTCTGTAAAGATGGCCTCTAGCTTGGCATATAAATGACGAATATCTTTTTATCTTTTATAAAAAGCTAAATATAATTTGCTCGTGATATTTGCAAAGATGAGGGTCAGACCATTAAAGCAGACAGGGATTAG
>WWET01004736.1:21568-57504 GCA_011038615.1 Limnodynastes dumerilii | reverse complement strand
CCTCTTGTTCTATTACACCCTCTTCTTTTATATAATGTCCCTCCTGTACCTGTCACTTTCCAGTATATACACATGTCCTCATGTTTATTACACCTCTTCCTTTATACAATGTCCCCTCCTGTACCTGTCACCCTCCAGTATATACACATGTCCTCATGTTCTATTACACCTCTTCCTTTATATAATGCCCCCTCCTCTAGCCGGGCACAAACCTTGATATATGTGAAAGCTGCTATCATTTCCCCCCTCTCCCTTCTCTGCTCCAAGCTATATAAGCCCATTGATCTGACGCAATACTTCTTAACTGAAAGAGATACTAGCCTCTCTAGTAGTAAAGCTCCAGGAACTTGTCAGAACTGAAGATAATGGAGTACTGGAACGTACAGACCTCTTGTACAGAACAACCGACAATCTTTGCATGAACCCCACCCCCAGTACGATATCAGAACGCCATCAGGAGATAGTCACACACGTTGCTGGAGGTAAAGGATTGGGGAAAACATTTAATTCCGCTCACAGAGCGTGATGCCAGGAACACGGAGGTAGCCTAAAGCTTTCCACCGGGATGCTTCACCCCGGCACCGTCACCGGTGGGACCCAAACACTACGGACCAGATTTACTAAGCTGCGGGTTTGGAAAAGTGGAGATGTTGCCTATATCAACCAATCAGATTCTAGCTGACATTCCCTAGTATGTAATAGGAAAGTGGAGGTGGAATCTGATTGGTTGCTATGGGCAACAGCTCCACTTTTTCAAACCTGCAGCTTAGTAAATCTGGCCCTATGAATGAACAAAACAGAAGACACTGACCTGGCTGGAGCTTTCTAGCAAATACTGGAAGGTGTTCTGCACGGCCTGACACGTCTCTAGCTCCGTCTTACTGAACGCCATCAGGTAATCCTTAAGGTGATCGTACACATTCCCGTCAAGCGTCTGAGGAAACAAAATGGACGACGCTGAATCAAAAACATTGACAAGTTCAAGACAACATAACATTTATGGTGGATAAGGACCATTTGGCCTCATTTTTTTTACCACCTTATGTGATTCTTAGTGGATATTATTAGTGTGTTTGTCTGTGTGTGTGTGTGTGTGTGTGTGTGTAGATAGATAGCAGCTCTTATCTGTGCAGTGTGTGTGTGTGTATGTGTGTGTATATAGCATCTTATGGATGCACTGTGTGTGTATAGTGTGTGTGTATATATATATATATTTTTTTTTCTAAGACTGAAGCTGGGTACCCACTACACTTATTTCACCCAATAATTGGTCCAATCAAGCGACTAAACTAACATGCAAGTGTGTATGCATGCACAATCAAAAGATATCATGTGATCGTTAATGGCATTGTTTAAATTGATTATATAGACAGCTTAATTCGGCTGATGAATGATGCATCGGCAGAAAAATCGTGGGAGCCTGTCGTTCCAAAAATCATTAAAAAAGTTGGATCATGATAAAAATAAATAAATAAATAAAGTGTATCCAGCTATAGCCTATAGTTTATTTATTCCCAACATGTAGACATTGTTCTAATGTATTAGTCTCTGCCACCAGTGACCATTAGACCCAGGAAAAGGACCGGGGGACCTTTCACATCACACCTCAACCCGTTGGAGCCTCGATCTATGTCTAACAGCAAAAATACGGCTTTTTGAGTGTGATGTGAAACGGGTATAAGTGTAGCTGTTCATGTCCTTTACCAGCAGAGGGAGCTCTAGAGAGAAAAGTAAAAACACCCTGCTTTACGCACACCAGTCCCTAAACCCTACGGTCCTGTACTGTCCATGCTTTGTCCTAATGTATAGCAATAATCCTTGCAGTGCATTCACAGCTAACCTAGAGGTAAGATACAATATCATATGACATATGCGCCGTGCCCCTTACTTTAATATGATTAATTGGACGGTGTATATGGGGCATAACAGCAGACAAGATTTATCGCAAGCGTCCGTGCATATCGGAAGAAAGTCTTTGTGCGCGGTCACTCAGATAATCGCTCTGTCTGTTATTGCAGTGTGCGGCCAGCTAGAGTCTCTGGGCATCACCCGCTTTGCCGAGTTATTTTTTTAAACTTATTTTATTTGTGTTTGTTTAGAGTATATGACAATACAATTACAAACCGGCCTCAAAGCTGTTGTACAATGGTGTACATGGATTTTCAGTTTAGTTTTTAATTTCAAATGTAATTTCTGTAAATTATGTACAGACGCCGCAAAGGAACAGTACAGCACAGAAAGCACCTGCTGATGTGTTCCAGGAGACGACTCTCTCACCATATGTACCAGGTAAGCATGGTGGGTGGAAATAGGAGTACTGGACATATAACATACGTCCGCTGTTTAGCGATTTTTACTACCTCTATGTATACAGTGCATGGTATTCCACAATGCACAACCTCTGCACACACTGTGTACCTCTATGTATAGTGCATGGTATTCCACAATGCACAACCTCTGCACACACTGTGTACCTCTATGTATACAATGCATGGTATTCCACAATACACATCCTCTGCACACACTGTGTACCTCTATGTATACAGTGCATGATATTCCACAATACACAACCTCTGCACACACTGTGTACCTCTGTATATAGTGCACGACATTCCACAATACACAACCTCTGCACACACTGTGTACCTCTATGTATACAGTGCATGGTAATCCACAATGCACAACCTCTGCACACACTGTGTACCTCTATGTATACAGTGCATGATATTCCACAATACACATCCTCTGCACACACTGTGTACCTCTATGTATACAGTGCATGATATTCCACAATACACATCCTCTGCACACACTGTGTACCTCTATGTATACAGTGCATGATATTCCACAATACACATCCTCTGCACACACTGTGTACCTCTATGTATACAGTGCATGATATTCCACAATACACATCCTCTGCACACACTGTGTACCTCTATGTATACAGTGCATGATATTCCACAATACACATCCTCTGCACACACTGTGTACCTCTATGTATACAGTGCATGATATTCCACAATACACATCCTCTGCACACACTGTGTACCTCTATGTATACAGTGCATGATATTCCACAATACACATCCTCTGCACACACTGTGTACCTCTATGTATACAGTGCATGATATTCCACAATACACATCCTCTGCACACACTGTGTACCTCTATGTATACAGTGCATGATATTCCACAATACACATCCTCTGCACACACTGTGTACCTCTATGTATACAGTGCATGATATTCCACAATACACATCCTCTGCACACACTGTGTACCTCTATGTATACAGTGCATGATATTCCACAATACACATCCTCTGCACACACTGTGTACCTCTATGTATACAGTGCATGATATTCCACAATACACATCCTCTGCACACACTGTGTACCTCTATGTATACAGTGCATGATATTCCACAATACACATCCTCTGCACACACTGTGTACCTCTATGTATACAGTGCATGATATTCCACAATACACATCCTCTGCACACACTGTGTACCTCTATGTATACAGTGCATGATATTCCACAATACACATCCTCTGCACACACTGTGTACCTCTATGTATACAGTGCATGATATTCCACAATACACATCCTCTGCACACACTGTGTACCTCTATGTATACAGTGCATGATATTCCACAATACACATCCTCTGCACACACTGTGTACCTCTATGTATACAGTGCATGATATTCCACAATACACATCCTCTGCACACACTGTGTACTCTCTCTGTATGGTGTGTGACACAGGCCATGCACCTTTTACCTGCTCTTCTCTGCTCCAAGCTATACATGTTACTTCCTCTAGTCTGTCTCTGTATGCTGTGTGACACAGGCCATGCACCATCTAAGTGGCTCTTTATTGCTCAGGTCCAGATTGACACCTAAGTGTGTGCTCTGTAGGTGCAGATACGTTTCCCACCCCCGTTTTTAGTTTTTCGAGTGCCACAGGGCACCCTTTATTACCCAGCCTAATATGCGTCCCTCCCCCAACCCACTTTACAGAACTAACGTCTCCTCTCACCTTAAAAACGATGGGCCGTATTCAGACTTATGTGCTGCGATCGGAGTGCAAATATACGCACCTACGGAGAAAGTTACACCCACCAAAACCCCAGTCACTCCCCTTGCTAATCCTTCATCTCAGAGACTTCCGCCTCCATAGACTGGCATTAACTTTCCGCTTCCACTTATGTGTCCTCCGTCCGTGCGTATATTTGTAATCGAGTCCACTTCCCTTCATTTAAATGCCCCTCCCCCCGCACTTTTTTCGATGTAAATTCCTAGGTGCGTAAATTTCAGATCTACCTACGCCCGCTTATCAAGTCCGCTCGCATTTCTGTCCGTTCGTAATGAACATCCGCGAGAAAAGTCTACGTACAAAAGATGACTACGCATGCGCAGTTGTACATACCTAAAAATACGCGTGGAAGTCGCCGCTAAAACGGATCTCTGAATACGGCCCAATGTATGGTCTTTAAAGACCAAACATAGTTAATATTCGCGTGGAACCCCCTACGCAAATGACGTTATCTATAGGACTACGCATGTGCAGTGGCGCTGAACGGAATAATACGCACCTAGGAAACATCAGCTTCTTAGGTGTGAATCTGGGTCACAATCTCTAATGTATTTATGTCTTTCTGGAAACACGGCTCCAGAACTGACCCCAGTATTCCAGGTGAGGCCGCACCAATGACCTATAAAGGGGCATCACTACTTCTCTCTCTCTCTAATACACATTCCTCTCCCTATACAGCCAAGCATCTGACTTGTCTTTCTCATTGCTTTGCTACATTGCTTGGTTGCCTTTAAGTCACGAATCTACCACTTACTTTTTGCCAGTAATGAAACAATGTTTTGGGCGGATATTATTACTGCGATGAGGTCATCGTCATTAGCGCCTTTGCCCGTCTCCGATGCTCAGGAGGACAAAGGACGGAGGAAGTGGGATCAGACCAATTGTGTAAACAGCTCTGCCGGCCTTTCATATTCCCACAATGCGGTAACAGAAAATGGCCATTGTCTGGAAAGTATCGCAACAAGAAACGTAACGCAGCCAACAACAAAGGCGAGTTATCAACCCACAGCACATGAGGCCAGATGGAAACGAGATAAAACAAGGAAAGAACGCGACCAGACGCTCAGGGCTGACCGAGGAAAATGTTAAAAATGTTTATTTCTATATTTTCTATAATGATTCCATTAGTAACAAGAGCATCCAGTAATATGTGCCCTGCATTATGTCTAGGGTATGGAATAAGCTCCGCCTCCTCAACATATAGATTGCGACAGATACTGGTCGCCACGGAGGCTGTAATTCGGAACATGGCGCTTGGATTGACATGCAAGAGTAACAGCAGCAGGTGGATCCACGGGGTGAGTGTGGAGTTCATCCCGCGGCTTCTTTCTGCCCTGCTTGTCTGAGGACACTGCTGGGAGATAAGCTTCCACTAAGTGCAATGACAACTGCGATGCTGGGAGCTCTTCTCCCTGCAGATTCAGCGGGTGAGGAATGAGTGGTTGTGGGGTGACCTTCCTGGTGGATAAATAGCTGGGGCTGCTCCTCAACCATCGTTGTTGATCCGCCAGCCAGCAAGTGCCGCAGAGGAGAAGACAAAGGACGCAGAAAAGACCCCAATAGATGTTATCAGATACAACCCTCCGTGCATGTGTATATATGTTTATATACACATACACACATATGCACATACACACATATACATACACACACACATCTATTTACTACACTTATTACTGTCTCTCTCTAACCCGCCTTCTCCCCATGTGTGTGCCTCTCTCTTTCTCCCTCTCCCCATGTGTGTGTCTCTCTCTTTCTCCCTCTCCCCATGTGTGTGTCTCTCTCTTTCTCCCTCTCCCCATGTGTGTCTCTCTCTTTTTCCCTCTCCCCACGTGTGTGTCTCTTTCTCCCTCTCCCCATGTGTGTGTCTCTTTCTCTCCCCCTCTCCTCATGTGTCCCTTTCTACCCCCCCCCCATGTTTCTCTCTCTATCCCCACCCCATGTCTCTGTTTTTAATATTTTATCAGTCGCATGTGTGTTATCATGCATGTACGCACACGACTGTCCATATAAAGATGTCTGTTGAAATACTTTGCGTCTACATTTTTATACTGACTCACAGATTCTTAAACAAAATAAATTATTTGTGGTGCCAGGGTATAAACCATGTATTATGTGCAAAATCCCCAGGATGCCGGGTATAAACCGTGTATCATGTGCAAAATCCCCAGGATGCCGGGTATAAACCGTGTATCATGTGCAAAATCCCCAGGATGCCGGGTATAAACCGTGTATCATGTGCAAAATCCCCAGGATGCCGGGTATAAACCGTGTATCATGTGCAAAATCCCCAGGATGCCGGGTATAAACCGTGTATCATGTGCAAAATCCCCAGGATGCCGGGTATAAACCGTGTATCATGTGCAAAATCCCCAGGATGCCGGGTATAAACCGTGTATTATGGATGCCGTTCTCTACAGCTCTGAACTCACCTTCATGGTACTGGCCAGATCTGTCTGGTAATAGCGGTCTTGATGGGCGTTTGCCGCGGCGAGGGTGAGGAGGTAATCGTTCCTGGCGTGGGTGGCTTTGGCGTTACACTCTTGTCTCTTTGCTTTTAACTGAATGAAATAAGAGAAAAAAAATGATTAAAATAAAAGAATTAAACTAAACTGGACCCATGCCTTCTCAGTCACAGACTAGCAGACATTACATAGAAACATAGAAAGTGACGGCAGATAAGAGACACTTGGCCCGTCCAGTCTGCCCAATTTATTTATTTAAGCTATACAGGACCGGTTTCAGAGATCTGTTTTCACGTGGAGTTACGTGCGTATTTTTAGGATCGGAAGCCCGTTAGGCACGCACTTGTGAATCGCACTTAGAAACATATATACGGAGGGGCGGGATTTAAATCTGTATGTTCAAAGTTACGCGAGACTGGGCGGGGGAGGCATTTAAATGGGCATTTGAGGGCATGGATAGATAGACGTAGCTTAACATACGCCCATAACCACACACGTAGGGTTAACGGTGCTCTATGGTGGCGTAAGTCACCAACAACATGGCCGTTTAAAGGGAGTGTCATGGGTGTTAACTTGCGGCATGTGTGCGTATAATTGCGTACCTTCAAAACACGGATCTCTGAATCCAGTCCACAGACCCTATATGACTCTTAATTTTGCGTAAGGCTTAGGGATATATGTTTATGTTCATCCCAAGCACGTTTAAATGTTTATGTGTTACCCTCTATCGCCTCTGATGGGAGGCTATTCCACATATCCACTACCCTGTCAGTGAAGTCAGGTGTCCTTACATTTCCTCTAAACCTACCAAACCTGTTGGGGTTTGGCGACAAATCCTCAATTATTTACAGCCCTCTGACTGCAAGGACACTTTAGATGATTAATACCAGCCCCTGGGAGATTAGATGTTATCTGGTTTAGAAACCGCCATCTTGTCAGTAAATGAGTTGGTGCCAATATGTAGCAAGTTTTCTGTTAAGATATGCATGGAGTAAAGGCTTTAAAACTCCAGATTTACAAACAAGTAGATCATGTCGCTGCATTGAGGCCTATGGAGGCGGCCATTTTCATGGAGGCCAAGATGTCAAAGACTGGCAGTTATCTGAGACAACATGAGTTCAATAATGGAGACAGAAATGTAAAATACACTTTGGTCTCTTGTGAATCAGCTGCAGTGTCACCTACTTTTATCTCTTCTTTAAAGATGAAGTCGGAAATAGTTTTCTTTGCAGCGCTAGACACACCCATGGGTGGGGCTATTTACAGGACACACCCCTTTGGTGGTACATGACACACCCCTTTGGTGCAGCACCATGATAGTGCTATCACTGTCTCCCTGATATTCATTTGCATAAGTTGGAAGCCATGTTGTATAGATGGGTGCAGCGACTCACCTTGACATTGGCCTTCTGTAAACTTATCCTCGATTGGAACAAGCTGAGTTTAGATCTACAAGAAATAAGGATTACTGGTGAATAAACAGCACCGGCTACCAAGCAAAGACAGAACCTGGACTGGGGACAAAGGGACATTCGCAGGTCTCAAGCAGTGTGTCAGAATTCACCATTCCTGCAATACTCCCCCTGACCACTAGAGGGCCGTCCAGCACAGGCAGCACAAGCACAGACTCTGGATAATCTGTAGCCGTTTCGTTTAGCAGAGGCTAATCCCTTGTGGTGGTGATGAGAGCGAGTTAAATCTGTGCAGTGGCTGCGTGCCAGGGAAAATGCACCAAGCTGTGCTCAGGCCCTGGATCTACCGTGTTATTGCTAGTCTGCAGACGATGGCGAGAGGCCGTACCGAGATCGCAGTGTAACTTCATGAGCTGCATCCATATCATCCAAACCAACTACCATCCAAATAATGATAAGGCCGTTACAGTATTATTCTGGGAAGCCATTTTCCCTAGGCCAGGCCTGGTCAACCGGTGGCTCTCCAGGTGTTATGAAACTACAAGATCCAGGATGCTTTAACGGCATGGCCATAGCTGATCCCTGACAAAGCATGCTGGGAATCGTAGTCTCACCACAGATGGAGAGCCCTTCGGACTTCCAGCCCCGGCTGTAGGTATAGAGAGCGGATTGTGAGGCTTTATACATTGCAATCACTACCTCACAATACAAACGCACATCTTCAGCAGCAGCAGAGGCATCAGGCTGGTGTTTTGTAAGACATTCTGCCAATTACCCCTTACTTGTGTATCCTGATCATTCCCATTCACAGGAGCACAGAATGTGATGGAGATTAGTCATTTGGCTCATTCGGAATACTCAGTTTGGTGTTTGTTTTTTTTATCCTTTTACACCAAAATGTCCCTAGACCTGTTTGTAAAATAAAAATTGGATATCCTTATGTTTATCCTAAGAATTTTTAACTTTTTATCCTGTGTTACTTCTACCACCTCAGATGGGAGGCTATTCCACTTATCAACCACCCTTTCAGTGAAGTATTTTCCGCACATTTCCTCTAAATCTACCACCCTCCAGTTTGTGGCAAATATGATTTAATGCCAAAAAATGCAGAATCCTACCTATAGCAAGCTGTGCTACAAAAACAGCATAGAAATGGGAGAGAAATAGCTGGGGCCAAAAGCACTTTGCATAATCCGTCTGTCCAGATATAGGAATATGTCTTGAGCTATATAAGTATTTTACAGGATTTTAATTTTTACACTTGTATTTGTATGATTTCATGGACACTACCAGCATCATTTTAGCAATAGATGGTTAAGGGCCAATTTCCTAACCAGGGCCCTATTTATGGACATCTGGGGGTAGTCATGCGATCCCGGTAGGTCAGGTCTGACCAATCGGTGGCTCTCCAGCTGTGCTGAGACTACAAGTACCAGCATACTTTGCCCGGTGTCCATTAAGCCTATGCAGGCAAAGCATTCTGGGACTCTGCTGGTCTCACAACACCTGGAGAAGAGTCACTGGTTGGCCAGGCCTTTTCTAGGTGATCTGTGGGAACGTACATTGTAAATTCGGATGTTCTCTCTATTAAACCCCCGGTGATTCTGTCTGGCTGCAAAGTGCGGCCCTTCCATTGAAATCTCCGTCCCAGCTCCCTTCCGATTCCCAAGCCCGGGCCAAGCGCTCGCAATGAATGAATGATTGTGGCCTGGCTGCGGCTCCAGATAACGTTAGACAGCGGGAACTTACTTGGCATCGATGTCGGCTTTTTCTCGCATTGACTGGGCCATCTGCTCGGCCTCAAAGTATTTCTTCTTGGCCTTCGCTAAATCCTTCACTGTCTCCTGCAGCTCCGTCTGGATCTTTGTCAACTGGTCCACACACTGCAACACAAAAGCCAAACCGTGCATTGTTTTAGCATCTGACCGCACAGAGCCCGATCAGAGGCCGGTTCCCATGGGCAGAGACCTCGACTGACAATATTATGCTTGGAGGTTGTAGCTCAGTGTTTTGCGGGACAGAGAACATTTCATGCAAGAGCAGGTTTATAGAGAAATAGCAGAAAAAACGCTGTTCCGTTGCTAAAATCTTGTCTACACAATTAAATCGTTTGACACAGGGAACAGATGTTGAATTGTGCGCATTTTTATTAGCACGAAAGAGAGAAAAGCCAGCGTAGCGACTGTAAAAGTGCCCCAAAATCACTACACTCTATCAGTATAAAGGGAGCTGCTATTAGGCACTTATTTGAAGCAAGTCGTACATTATTATATCCCTCTTTTCACATATGTTGTTGCTCGGATTCCTCGTTGGGTTGTGTGTTTTTTGTGTTAAGTTCAAAATCGTGCGTATTTTTTGCTGGCAAAAATATGTCTGAAACACACATGGAATTAGCGGCGATGACAAGCCATATGCACATTTTTGTAACAGTCGCCCACACGCCCCTGCACCAGGGCTGGGAAATACACTTAAAAGTGTCACAATAGCATATTTTTTCTCTACTGATCATGGCGCAAAAACTGTATTTTGGACAAACCACATCCCAGCGGTGGAACGATGTCACGAAAGGCGTCAAAGAAGAAAACATTTTGGATGCGCACAGAGGATTTTCCCAAAACTTTCTAAGGTGACAGTTATGTTAACCCTCTCTTTCCCACAACACTAACCTTCCACTTCTAGCAGCCTAACCTTATCCCTCCATGTCACACTGCCTAAACCTAACCTCACTCTCTACGCAGCTAACACTAACCTTCCATTCCTAACAGCCTAACCTTAACCCTTCCTGTCACAGCCTAAAACTAACCTTCCCTTTATAACAGCCTAACCTTAACCCTCCATGTTGCACTGCCTTTTTACCTTCCCTTTCCAGCAGTCTAACCTTAACCCTCCATGTAACTGCCTAACTCTAACCTTCCCCTTCCTGCGTCCTAACCCTAACCTTCCCCTCCCTGCGTCCTAACCCTAACCTTAGCCTCCCTGCATCCTAACCTTAACCTTCCCCTCCCTGTGTCCTAACCCTAACCTTAGCCTCCCTGCATCGTAACCTTAACCTTCCCCTCCCTGCGTCCTAACCCTAACCTCTTCCTCCCTGTGTCCTAACCCTAACCTTCCCCTCCCTGCGTCCTAACCCTAAACTTCCCCTCCCAGCATCCTAACCTTCCCCTCCCTGCATTCTAACCTTCCCCTCCCTGCATCCTAACCCTGACCTCTTCCTCCCTGCGTCCTAACCCTAACCTCTTCCTCCCTGTGTCCTAACCCTAACCTCTTCCTCCCTGCGTCCTAACCCTAACCTCTTCCTCCCTGCGTCCTAACCCTAACCTTCCCCTCCCCGCATCCTATCCCTAACCTTCCCTTTCCAACAGCCTAACCTTAACCCTTCCCGTCCCGCAGCCTTAGACAAATACTATTCCTGGCACTGATAGAGCCGCCACATAGCTGTCTGCTGGATCAGTGCAAAAAAAATCAGTTGCTGCATCTCAACTTGCAGACAAACACCTTGAGGCCACGTCACAATGCCCGGCACTGTCCTATGACTAAGGGGGCCCGGGTCCAAATTGCGCATATAAAATACTCATTGCAGGCATCTGCGATGCATACGCTAAAACGTGACATCCGCGCACAAATCTGCATAGGGGACCGGGAACACTGAATAAATCGCACCTTTTTTAGCTGCTGTTCCTTGTACAATTTCACCGTCCTGGCCGGCTCGGAGATCAGGTTTCTGTAGTTTTCGCAGGTGTTGATACGAGACTGCGCCACCTGCATCGTGCCTTCCAAGAAGGATTTCCATACCGTGTATATACTCCTAGAAGCAAAACAAAGAGACTCGCTGTGTGGATCAGTCGTTTCCTAGTCCCCCAGACCAGTGCCGAAGAGGAGGATGGGAGAACACAAAGCAAAGGACATCTTTCCTATAACCCATGTAACAGCACATAGACCACGGAGCAATACAGCATCCAACACAAGAGAGAGAGGAAAGGGCATAGAACCACGTGTATCGCTGCTTCGAGTCATACGCTTGCAGTCTCCTAGGTAACAGATTCTATACCTACCGGGGGAATCAAGGGCTAGATGGCCAGACATTTATTATTAGAATTGTATAATATCACCTGCACACAGACATGCAGCCTTGACATCATTGATTTAATCAGGGAGCATTTCAGATGATGGGTCGTATTCAGAGAACCGTTTCCATGAAGGTACGCAATTATACGCACGGCCGGTGCAGGCCACACCCCCTCACACTCATGACACTCCCCCTTCCTCGGCCGTGCTGTCCGTGACTTCCACCTCCATAGACCACTTGTAACTTTCCGTGAGCAGCTGCGTGCGTATGTGTGCTCCGTACGTGCGATTCATGTTAGTCACGCCCACATATCTTCAATTAAATGCCTTCCCCCGCCCATTTTTATAAAAATTTTCACGTGCGTATTTTTGCGTCGTATATCCGGACGTATTTACCCAAGTGCGATTCACAAGTCAGTCCGTGAGGCACATACATGCATATAATCTACATATACTACGTAAAAAAAAGTTACTACGCATGAACAGTTGAAACGTACCTAAAAAGACCCACGGAACTCGCCGTGGAACCGAATCTCTGAATACGGCCAGATATCTGGCTGCCATGTTGACAAGTCAAATTGTTGACAGTTGAGTATTATGTTAGTACTGCAGATTTATTACATCTCTGAAGTTTTTTGATAAGCTGCCTGCGTTACATTTAGTTCACAGACCTTACAAGCAAATACCAACATATTACTCAACGGACGCCATTTGGACCTGTCCACAATTTGACTGGTCAAGATTCCGATTGTCGCCATTTTATACCAGAGCCTTTCAGATGTTCAGGTATATTTATCAGGCCTCGGCTGAGGATAAACAGCAGCAAGGTCAGATCTGACACAGTTTACCATACTTACAAAGGATTAATGCGCCAATATGGTGATGAGGGCAAGGAGTGGACAGACCCCTAATTAGTAAGGACCTCTACTTAATGCCAGATTGCCTTTTTTTTTTTATAGTTAAGTATAAACAAAAAAATATAATCTCAATCTCCTCTATTTCTTTCTCATATTTTTTTTGGTTTTTTTTGTTGAAAAGGTTTTTTATTGCAGTCAAACAGTGAATACATGATACAATGAGTCATGAGAAACAAATTCTCAGGTACATAATAACAAAGTACTGTACATTAGTGAACAAATGTCAACTGCAGATACATGTATTACACAAGCTCTCAATAAGAATTGACAACAAAGGTACATTCTTGTGTATCATTTAGACCTCCGCATTACAGAGCAACAGAAGAATAGAGCATAATCAAACAAATCAGGACATCAAGTATGTTGGAATTCTCTTAAATACACACTGAAATAGATGTCATCCCAACTACCTCAATAAAGGTTATTCTTGTTGCCATAACCCTGTTGGACACGCATTTTGAGTTTTGATTTAAACTAAAACTAAATTCTACATCTACCCCAACATACGCTCATGACACGGTTTCCTATGCCTCCCCGAAGAATATCGAAATCCTACACACATTAGATATTCCTGTTTTATACACTAATTCGCTAGCTTGATGGTAACATACTCTGACTCACGCCATCTTGTCTCTCTCATATTTATACAACACCTGAAACTATAGGGAAATACCTACAGACTGCGTCACTCAAACAGTTAACGTCTATTACTATAGAAAGCTACTTGCTTAAAGTATTTACAGAAAAGCGCAAGCTCGTCATAGAAAGCGTCTTACGGCCAGCAGAAGGTTAAATGTATAATTAGCTTTTCTTTAAGTCAAGGCATTTATTATCTATGGACAATGGGAGGAAGTGCAATTCACACATGAATATTAATGCTCCGTGTTTACACAAGAACTCGGTTTGAGGTATAGTTCTCAGGAGGCCAACATGTTTACTTTAACAAGCATTTGTAAACAGCCGTAGATGGCAAATCTCATTGTGCAGATCATTTCCCATTCATTTCAGAGTATCCCACTGAAACAAATGGGAAAGTGCTGGTTAAAAACAAAAAAAAAACCAAGCAAATAAATGAAAACAATAAGTATAAATAAAATGACTCAAATACACAACAAGCTGCAGACGTCGCATAACGAAACGCTACGTAGATTGCTTAAAATATTTGCTACACGTGCGCATTAGCGCAGAACTTAAAAATGGGCACGTAACTTAACAGTTGTGAATCCAGTCCACAGCTTTTTAGCAACAGTATCTAAGGGGACCGACAAAACAAACTATTTTTATGTAATTGGATAGGCTGAACGTTTAAGGTTAATATAATAGCATACAGCGTGCAGTGCAACTGTGTTGCATGTCATATTATCATAATCATATTATGATTGTATAAATTGAATAAAATAAAAAATAAGCCAGGAGAGCGTATGATATGGGGAAATTACTGAAATAAAATATTCCAATTGACTGATTTTTGCTGTAGCTTTAAGGAAAAAAACCACAGGTGTCCCATTGCAGCAGCGCCACCGCCAGACGGAGACAGGAATTGCAGGAAGGATTTCCATCACAGCCTGTCTCCCTTATAAAAGTTGACACCTGCTACTTTTTACAGTCTCTACAGGAAATGTTTTACTGCTGCCTCGGAGATCCACAGATTACAAGATAGAGACCTGAGCTCAATTCACAGCACATCACATACATTATGCTACTATAAAACGCGTGTGAAAGAAACATTCCGCGTTTTATAAGCTACAACTTCTCAGCCGCCTGTTAAAATAATATAATAAGCGGTTTAACGGCTTAATCTAACGGATTTCAATTTTAAAATTGTCGCGTTGTGTTTGAAGGCAAAATATAAAAATTTATGTGCATGTAATAGCAAAGAATCTGTGTTTAACACACAAAAGCCAAACAATGAAAAGAATTGAAATGTCATTTAAAAAAACAACAACGACTAAGTGCAGACAGATTGCAGAGATCACACAGTGCTGTGTTTTTTTTTTTAAAAGAGCGTTAGCTTTTTAGTTGTCCTCCAACAAATCACTGCTTCTTTTTTCAAAATCTCTATGGACAGGAAACCAGTATGGCTGACCTAGATATGCATGTTACCCGCTGCTATGTCATGTGATGTGAAGGCAGGCCTTCTCCAGGAATCAAATGCATGACCTCAGCGCTGTGAGGCAGCAGTGCTAACCACTTGAGTCACAGTTATGCCTATGCTTTTGGCACATGCTGCAATTTCTAATTTCACAACACCTGGAGTGCCAAAATCTGCCTATTTCTGTCCATACGGTTCAAAGTTCACTTTTGGATTTCCAATTTCCACCCGACAGCGCCCCCTGTAGTTTTAGACCCTCATTGCTAAAAACGGCCATGACCGAATAGAGAAGAGATTACTGGCTGATTACTGGTGATTGGTGAGAAGTGTCACACGTTATATATGGTAATGTTACATATTTTGGGCTGGATCCAGACTTAAGTAAGTGCTTGAAATTAGTTACTCCTGGGCTAAACCATGTTGGTTGTAGGGGGGAGTCATATTTCATCTGTTCCAAACAGTATTAGAGCTGAGAGGTGATGTTTCCTATCCCAAGTCTAAATAACAGTGTGATAGTAACGCTGGTCAGTATCTGTGTGCAGTAACCAATTCAAAGATATATCCCTGCATGCAAAGAATACAATTACCTTGACTCCCCCTGCAATCACCATGGTTTAGTCCAGGAGTAACTCATTTCAAGCACTTACTTAAGTCTGGATCCAGCCCATTGCACTTATTGAAAAGAGCCTCAAAGTGAATTCTCTCCCTCTTATTAGGTCAGGGTGTAAACTGGAAAGCAGTAACTAATATGCTATATACATTACAGGGATGTGGTTTGCCATACTAACGATATGAACGCTGAAATAGCCATTGCCTTTGCAGTATATAAATGTTAATACGGTTTTTAATCCGAATAAGATGAGTCATGAAAGCTTTAAAATAGGTCTGTTACTAATGAAGTGGCTTCCATAGGGCAGAGCGTGTCAGCAATGACTACTAAAAATGAGCAGTAGCCAAAAAAAAATAACCATGATATTTAATATACAAGTTTAATAAAAACAAAAAGATAAAATAAAAACAAAATAAAAACAATTCACTATCACAATGAAATGTATAGGAGTAATAAGAAAGATCCTGTAGCCGGCTAAAACCGGTCCAGAGGGCCTAGGATTTATCGTATCAGAATAAAATCGGAACATACAGGAGTTTAGAGTCTATATGCAGTGAAAAGCCGGTAAAATAATGAGGACCTTGACGTCCCAATGAAGAATAGTGGCCTCTGTTTATACCACAGTTTGACAATTGTGGAATGAAGCGTTTTTAATTTAAATTGTGTTTTATTAATCATTATATGCTTTTATAACATATGTATTATAATTAGTTTCTTTAGACCTTGGCTGGATGTTAGCAGTCACTGCAGACAGACTCAAGCAGACCCAGAGCAAGAAGCAACCGCACCAAAAGGTGCAAATCTGAACTTGGACAAACCATTTTGCAATGTAAAAGGTGCAAGTTATTGTAGGTGCAGGGAAAATACTGGCTGTTGTTGCTTTATGCACACACAAACTGAACAACTTTTCCTGTAAACTCTAATTTAGAGATGAGCAAAGAAAAAACCCACAACAAACAAAAAGAAAATCTGCATTTTATTGCACATTTTAAGTTCACTTCCCCTACAGTGCAATATGGCTTTGCCAGGGCGCAAATTTACTATTTTTTAATGTTACTTCCAACTATGGATCAGCTCCACTGACTCCCCAAAACATATAATTGGCCATATTTGCATCTGAATAGCAGAGAGATCGGCCGCTCNACATACAATGTAATTATCTACTGCTTAATGCCCATAGACCTGCAGTTACACACACAGAGAATTCTCAGGCCTGGAAGACATTTGCTGCACACATCCAGGTGTCAGACAGACCTTACAGATCGCATCACACCTCACACACCCAAGAGGTAAATCAGTGCATTACCTGAACTCGCTCCTTTCGTCTGGTTTCACCCCCGGCCACTCTTTCTTCAGGTAGTGACTGGCCAGTTTCTGAATCGTCTGGAAAAAGAAAAAGAAAAGCACAATGTTTAGGAAACAGAAGGAAGGGAATTCCTTTAATCGCAACCCCTGAAAGGGCACCAAAAACTCCAAACTGCAGATAGCAGGCCTATAAACCAGAGCATATAAGCATAATAAAGCTGCCACTGTCTCACACACTATTCCACTGCTGTAATATTACAGGCGGCAGCTGCAGGAATAATCAATGTGCCAGTAACGGGTTACAGAGCATACTCCCATCCTGTACAATCCCGAAAGCCCCGGCCCGGGTCCCACCAACCTCCACCCAGTTTTATAAACAGCCATAATTGGTCTGATAAAGTCTGTCCCTTTTAAGTGCCGCAAATCGGGACAATCCCGTGGACACAGGGACAGTTAGCGGAGAGGTCTGTAGAGTCATGGGCAGAATCTGTAGAAAGCCAATAATCGCATCATTCGGGCAGTCGCTATTAAGCTCGGCACTGGGTGATAAGGGGAAAGCCCCGATTATGAGCAAGTGCATGCCCGCTACACGATTTAGCAGAGCTATATCAGGCGCCAGGGAGATCGCCAGTCCATGGCGAAGCGCATGCCCGCTGACGTGATGTATCTCTGTGTGATTTTCTACTGCACATGCTCACAACTGCAAAGTGCGCAGTCACGGACGAATCAGATCTGAGCGTAACTCGAGCGGCGACAGCTTGCATTCTGGGGGGCGTGTTGGGGTAAGGAAGGGGCGGAGGGACGTAGTCAATGTACAGTAAAGGCGGGGCCCAAGCGAGTGCCTCCGATCTAGAGCCGATCACAGACGTAACAAAGGGCTGATTACAAATGCACCAGTCCCAGGTCATGTTTTAGTCCGTGGACCCATTTCAGACCCTGGCCTTAGGACGTGACACGCAGCCCGTCCCACTTATAATGAATCTACGGCACGTAACATTCACGCACTGATCTGGGTCAGGTCCAGTGTGTGGTCGGCGTTACGCTTTCCTTTTCCGACTCTCATTTCATTGTGTCATTCAGTTAAACCTCAGACACGGTGTAGATTACAGGCAAGGGAAGTCCCAGTAACACAATGCATGGTCCACGTCACTGCATTTCATCTGTGCTAGACAAACAAGACTGCAAGAGACAATACATCCAGGGAAGGGACACATAATACCCTCACAATGGCAATCTCACAGAGAAGCACTAACATTTTTTTTTTAAATGCTCTCTGGAGGGTGAACAAGCATGGCTGCCAGTATCACAGGATCAAAGATGGTGAAACAAGACATACGGGGGTCACAAATTTATATATAACAGACAAAAAACTGCTTTTACTGGCTTACTGGACACCAAACTTATATTAACAATGTATAATATTTATTAAAGGGATTTCCTGCCTTCCTTTACTTGAAACGACTGTCCAGTGTAAACGGTTCTGTAGCTTGTATTCAGAATATGGATTTTATTCCCTGCCTTGTGACCTAGGTCTTCAGACACAGTTACGCATCATAGTAAACTTGTTATATATCATGTAGAGACCAGCTGGGATTCAGTATAGGGAGTCTGAAAATAGATAGGCCCATCCAGTCTGCCCCCATTTGATCATTAGTTTTGGTTTAGATTTAAGCATGATTGAGTTGAGTTCTGTGTTAAGCTGGCCATATACAGGGACCATTATCGATCACAGAAGGGGGCGTCACGATAAACGGGATGATTTCCCGTTATCAGCACCATACACCACCTCTGCTGGGACCCATAATCCTAGCAGAAGAGAGGGGGCGCTAGTCCTATGCTGCTCTGACAGCTTTGAGACCTTTAAAGCTGTCAGTGCAGCATAGTACATAGACCTGCAGCAGCGGTTATTGCAGGGAGTAATACAGGCAGGGATCAGCCGAAGCCACGCTTCAACACAGCACAGCTTCGGCTGTTCCCTCTCTGTACTACACCCTGCAATAGACGCTGCAGCATATCTGTGTACTATGCTGCACTGACAGCTTTAAAGGTCTCAAAGCTGTCAGAGCAGCATAGGACTAGCGCCCCCTCTCTTCTGCTAGGATTATGGGTCCCAGCAGAGGTGGTGTATGGTGCCAATAACGGGACATATCCCTAGCGGGAAATCGTCCCCTTTTTCGGCCCACCCTGCTGGGACCGATAATCGTCCTAGTGTATTGCCAGCTTTATAATGTGGAGAATTGTGTCTCTAAATTCAAGCCAATAATTAGAACAAGCCATTAGTAAAGTTCCAGTGATATAGGGAGAGAAAGAGTGGTGGGGGATTGTCTGGCTTCCACAGTCTCCCCTATAATGGTGCTCCCTCAAAAATGTTTCCTCTTTCAGATAAAACAAGGATGTGTCACCCCTGAAAGTAGGAGTTGCCCCACTTGTCCCAGCTAGGTAACATCACCTCTGAACTCTAATATTGTTTGCACCAGATGAAATCTGACTCCCCCTGAAAATTAACATGGTTTTGACCAGGTGTAAATTTCTATCTTTCTTCAAACTCTGGATTTGTTCCATAATGGGACATATAAAATAACTTTCTTGTTTTCGAAGGGATCTTTGTCCCAGATGTTGTGAAAAACTCCAGACATATACATAACAGTTGGTGGGAGCAACTAATTTTGTTTAGTTGTGAAAAAATGTATTGTGTGAGATATTTTGGTGGTAAGTTTTCTTCTGGTTTTCAGTTTTTAGTTATCTTCTAGCAGTTCAGCTGTGTGTCTTATTTCCTGTGCCTGGTTATATCCCTTCTATCATATCCCCCTCTCCTTCCTGTACCTGGTTATATCCCTCCTATCATATCCCCCTGGGATGAATTATTAGGAACTTGCAAGTGTTCTAGTTATAGCACAAACTAAAATTGAATAACTAGTAAGAACAAAAAAAAAAATATTTTGATATTTAATAGACCAGAAAAACCGGATCCAGGAGTGACACATTCCTTTTTGTTTAAAAATGTACAGCTAGATTGGCTCATGCTTCTGTCAATGGAATCACATTTCTGTCACATTACAAGGACAAAATGGAGCAGATCAGACAATGGGAGGAACAGGAAAAAAAACTAAACAATTTAAGTAATGTGGGGGCGGCCGGGGGAAGAGGTGAGACTGGAGAAAATACAGGACAAAAGGATAGAGGGCCCTGATCACAAAAGCTTACAATTTACAAAATGTGTGGGGAAGGGAACAACAAGAAAGAGAATTAGTTTTGGGTGTTTGATTGAAAATCTGTAGGCTACGAGGTATCCTGATTGAGGGAGATCATTCCAGAGGTGCAGCACGGAAGAAGTCTTGTATGTCTGTAGGTGAGGTTGAGGAGCTTGAAAGCAGAAGAGGAGCCAGACAGAAGGAGATACTCTCAAAATAATGGACTGGATCCAGATTTAAGTGCTTGAAATTAGTTACTCCTGGGCTAAACCATGGTGATTTCAGGGGCAGTCAAGGTAATTGTATTCTTTGCATGCAGTGATATATCTTTGAATTGCTTACTGCACACAGATACTGACCAGCGTTACTATCACACTGTTATTTAGACTTAGGATAGAAAACATCACCTCTCATCTCTAATACTGTTTGCAACAGATGAACTATGACTCCCCTGCAATCAACATGGTTTAGCCCAGGAGTAACTCATGTCAAGCACTTACTTAAGTCTGGATCCAGCCCAATGGGAGGATGACTTCATAGTAAACACTGTAATGGGACCTCTCTGCTACACATGGATTACTTTGTGCAGGAGCTTTTAAGCAGTGAATAGGCTCTCTATATAGCAACACGCACTGTACACAAAGACACTCCTGTACACTCAATAATTAATGGCTGCGTGTCTCCAGGACCAAAGAGGGCACATTCCAGACAAACCTAATTGTCCAAGGCAGACGGCCGTATGCAAATGCCTTGTTTTTATTTTCACATCCTCCGCCCCCTCATCATGAATATTCATGAGGAGGGCGACAACAATGGCCTATTAGCTGTCTGTGGAATGCCTAGATGCAGGGTGCATTGGTGCCAGTAGAAGCCATAGGCTTGGGGGAAAGGGAGGGTGTCTGGCCCACGGGGACAATCTGTTACACCCCAAGTAGACGGGAGGACACTATCTGCAGGTGTTACCCGCCTCTGCCACCTGTCCTGCATGCCATGATATCTGCATTTCACAGAGGGACCAGCATGTTATGCCCAGGCTCTTGCAGGATTCCCCTTAGACTCCGGTCTGCCTCAGGACAGACAGCGCAGCCTGGCCCCGTCACACACAGGGCACCGCGCAGGCAGGAAGTCCCGGGACAGACAGCGCAGCCTGGCCCCGTCACACACAGGAAGTCCCAGGACAGACAGTGCAGCCTGGCCCCGTCACACACAGGGCACCGCGCAGGCAGGAAGTCCCAGGACAGACAGCACAGCCTGGCCCCGTCACACACAGGAAGTCCCAGGACAGACAGCATAGCCTGGCCCCATCAAACACAGGAAGTCCCAGGACAGACAGCGCAGCCTGGCCCCGTCACACACAGGGCACCGCGCAGGCAGGAAGTCCCGGGACGGCCATGGACACAGCGAGGGCTCTAGGACTAGGAATCGTGAGGTCAACCAACATCAACGCTGGAGGGTAATTAACAAGCAACGCTCATTTGTGTAACTGCTAATTACAATCCACGGCCATAACTTAATAATGCATGTATTTAATTTCCGATAGATAAAAGAGATAGATAGATAGATAGATAGCAAGGGATCAGAACGGAGATTCAATTCTGCACATAAGCCGCTGCAACTGAGGCCAATGTATGGAACGGGAGATCCAAAATTCCGTGCGTAAAAGGGAAAAACACACCCCCTGCTGGCCCTCTGCATGCAGAACGCTGCAAAGTCTCACCAGGCGGATGGCTCACCTATGGAATGGTGGATTGCATGTAAAAGGCAGATAGATAGATAGATAGATAGATAGATAGATAGATAGATAGATAGATAGATACTGTAGATAGATAGATAGATAGATAAGACAGATAGATAGATATGAGATAGATAGATAGAGAGACAGATAGATAGATAGATAGATAGATAGATAGATATGAGATAGATAGATAGATAGATATGAGATAGATAGATAGATAGATATGAGATAGATAGATAGATAGCAAGGGATCATAATGGAGATTCAATTCTGCACATAAGCCGCTGCAACTGAGGCCAATGTATGGAACGGGAGATCCAAAATTCCGTGCGTAAAAGGGAAAAACACACCCCCTGCTGGCCCTCTGCATGCAGAACGCTGCAAAGTCTCACCAGGCGGATGGCTCACCTATGGAATGGTGGATTGCATGTAAAAGGCTTTGGAAGGTAAAGGTGTGTGGGCACCGAGGAGATCACCTGCTGCAGGGAGTTGGCATCTCTAAGGCAGCGTCTAAAGGTTTACTAAAAGGATTGACCAGAGGTGGAGGAGAACCCTGACACACAAACCCGGATCATGTCTGGAAACGGCAACGAGGGGAGGAGGAGGAGGAATCGGCAACGAGGGGAGGAGGAGCAAACGGCAACGAGGGGAGGAGGAGCAAACGGCAACGAGGGGAGGAGGAGCAAACGGCAACGAGGGGAGGAGGAGCAAACGGCAACGAGGGGAGGAGGAGCAAACGGCAACGAGGGGAGGAGGAGCAAACGGCAACGAGGGGAGGAGGAGCAAACGGCAACGAGGGGAGGAGGAGCAAACGGCAACGAGGGGAGGAGGAGCAAACGGCAACGAGGGGAGGAGGAGCAAACGGCAACGAGGGGAGGAGGAGCAAACGGCAACGAGGGGAGGAGGGCAACGAGGGGAGGAGGAGGAAACGGGCAACGAGGGGAGGAGGAAGAAAAGGACAACGAGGGGAGGAGGAAGAAAAGGACAACGAGGGGAGGAAGAAAAGGACAACGAGGGGAGGAGGAAACAGCAATGAGGGGAGGAGGAGGAAACAGCAATGAGGGGAAGAGGAAACAGAAACGAGGGGAGGAGGAAAATAATAACAATAACAATGCAACATTGCAAATCGCAGCCTGAGAGCTGGGGAAATCCCACGTGAGTGTAATCTATGAGCCGCTGGCAAGACGGGAGCATTACAGACCATGTAACGGCCTCGCACAGGAGAATCTGCTCCGTCACCTGCTAGAAAGTCAGCTTGTATTTCTAGTTTATTTCCCTTCAAGGTACAGAATTACAGACGGTAACTAACCACAGGAGACGATGTACTGGTTTTACCACAATTGTGGAGATCACACCGCACCAAACTAACAGAGAACACCGGCGTGACGCAGACCACGAGATCTCTATCCACAGCAGAGGAGTCATCCTGGGTGGCTGGGGCCTCACTGCAGGGCTCCTGGGCCTCTCTATATTCTCAGTGCTCCTCACTGCAGGGCTCCTGGGCCTCTCTATATCCTCAGTGCTCCTCACTGCAGGGTCCCTGGGCCTCTCTATATCCTCAGTGCTCCTCACTGCAGGGTCCCTGGGCCTCCCTATATCCTCAGTGCCCCTCACTGCAGGGTCCCTGGGCCTCCCTATATCCTCAGTGCCCCTCACTGCAGGGTCCCTGGGCCTCCCTATATCCTCAGTGCCCCTCACTGCAGGGTCCCTGGGCCTCCCTATATCCTCAGTGCCCCTCACTGCAGGGTCCCTGGGCCTCCCTATATCCTCAGTGCCCCTCACTGCAGGGTCCCTGGGCCTCCCTATATCCTCAGTGCCCCTCACTGCAGGGTCCCTGGGCCTCCCTATATCCTCAGTGCCCCTCACTGCAGGGTCCCTGGGCCTCCCTATATCCTCAGTGCCCCTCACTGCAGGGTCCCTGGGCCTCCCTATATCCTCAGTGCCCCTCACTGCAGGGTCCCTGGGCCTCCCTATATCCTCAGTGCCCCTCACTGCAGGGTCCCTGGGCCTCCCTATATCCTCAGTGCCCCTCACTGCAGGGTCCCTGGGCCTCCCTATATCCTCAGTGCCCCTCACTGCAGGGTCCCTGGGCCTCCCTATATCCTCAGTGCCCCTCACTGCAGGGTCCCTGGGCCTCCCTATATCCTCAGTGCCCCTCACTGCAGGGTCCCTGGGCCTCCCTATATCCTCAGTGCCCCTCACTGCAGGGTCCCTGGGCCTCCCTATATCCTCAGTGCTCCTCACTGCAGGGTCCCTGGGCCTCCCTATATCCTCAGTGCTCCTCACTGCAGGGTCCCTGGGCCTCCCTATATCCTCAGTGCTCCTCACTGCAGGGTCCCTGGGCCTCCCTATATCCTCAGTGCTCCTCACTGCAGGGTCCCTGGGCCTCCCTATATCCTCAGTGCTCCTCACTGCAGGGTCCCTGGGCCTCCCTATATCCTCAGTGCTCCTCACTGCAGGGTCCCTGGGCCTCCCTATATCCTCAGTGCTCCTCACTGCAGGGTCCCTGGGCCTCCCTATATCCTCAGTGCTCCTCACTGCAGGGTCCCTGGGCCTCCCTATATCCTCAGTGCTCCTCACTGCAGGGTCCCTGGGCCTCCCTATATCCTCAGTGCTCCTCACTGCAGGGTCCCTGGGCCTCCCTATATCCTCAGTGCTCCTCACTGCAGGGTCCCTGGGCCTCCCTATATCCTCAGTGCTCCTCACTGCAGGGTCCCTGGGCCTCCCTATATCCTCAGTGCTCCTCACTGCAGGGTCCCTGGGCCTCCCTATATCCTCAGTGCTCCTCACTGCAGGGTCCCTGGGCCTCCCTATATCCTCAGTGCTCCTCACTGCAGGGTCCCTGGGCCTCCCTATATCCTCAGTGCTCCTCACTGCAGGGTCCCTGGGCCTCCCTATATCCTCAGTGCTCCTCACTGCAGGGTCCCTGGGCCTCCCTATATCCTCAGTGCTCCTCACTGCAGGGTCCCTGGGCCTCCCTATATCCTCAGTGCTCCTCACTGCAGGGTCCCTGGGCCTCCCTATATCCTCAGTGCTCCTCACTGCAGGGTCCCTGGGCCTCCCTATATCCTCAGTGCTCCTCACTGCAGGGTCCCTGGGCCTCACTGTTATTTATACATGTACTAGGAGACATCACCTCTCATCTCTAATACTGTTTGCGACAGATGAAATTTACCTCTCTTGCAATTCAACAGTTTTGCCCAGGTGTAACTTTCCACCTGTTTTCCTCTTATTTTCACACTCTGGATCTGGTTCAAAGTTCCAACAGCAGCAAATAAGGTACAATGATCAAACAACCATTTAATGCGACTTATTCCTCATAAACAGATAAAAACAAAGCAATAAGACACCTCTCAGTCGCCACTGAAGAAATTGTGTTACGTTTATTGTCTGTTTAATTCCGTCCAGTGGGATGAGGGTTAATTCTAAGCCTCTTCTCATAGTAACACCAAATGACCCATAAGAACTCATTAGCATGAATACTTTCCAAATCCAACAGACAGAAGGGTGCAGGCTTCATTCTCAGGTTTAAGCCTTGCAATCTCACTAAAAGCAGAACAGACGGACTCATTACAACGCATGTATTTGTATCAGTCATAAAGCATGATTATGATCGCACCTCACACTGCATTAAACATTCATCGTCAGACGGAAGATCACAATGCAACGTGGGAGGAACCGTTGTCTTATACCTCCTGCAGGGAATAATGTAATGACAGACTAGCAATGACAAACACACAACACAGGACAGGTGAGACAACTCACTATGACCACTCCTGAATGCAGACCCTCCAACATGACCCATTCCATTAGGTACAAATAATCCGCACCTCAGCTTCCAACTGTCACTCACCTGGTTTAAATTAACTGATATTTAAAAAACAATTTGCTTCATCTACAAAGGTGGTTACCATAGTAACAGACAGTTGGAAACTGAGGAGCAGAGTATTTTGTACCTAATGGAATGGGTCATGTTGGAGGGTATGTAATGTATACTATAACATGTCTCATCATAAGTCATTTTTATTTATTTTCCATTATAAAGCAATATATGTATATATCCTTAGCTGTCCTTCAACAAATAAACAACTATCTAGAGGATAAATAAAACACATGCCACGATAAAGGAGGGGGGAGGGGTGTTACAAGTACAGAGCATATAGAACCCTCTCTATCAGGTGACTGTGGTTTCCATAGCAATCCATTATCGTTATTTCTTATTGTTTTGCAGGCTATACATCAATAATTGAAGCCTGAAGAAAGAAACCATAAGGCACATGGTAAATAAACCCTCGTTACATTTCCTGCTACAATTTAGTCGTTAATAAAAACCCACTAATTTATTTGAGGGGGGATGGTTTCTTTAACCCCGATCCGTCAGTCTAGAGGCGGCAAAACAGCCACACACTGAACAATACCGTGATTGAGAGATCGCCCAATATTAATAGACCTTATTTTTAAGTCTTATTTTTCCTTGCAAAAGTGATCATCCCTCGAAACAAAACCAACTTTATTGACATTAACAATAGTCATGGTTTGCTGGTCCAGTTCATGTGGACTTCTAGGACCGGATTCAGAGATTCATCCGTACGTGCGATTCTTTATAGCCACGCCTCCAAACGTTCATTTAAATGCATCCTCCCACCCACTTTTATGTAAATTTCCACTTGCGTATTTTTACGTCGGAGATCCGTGCGTATGTCCCCAAGTGCGATTCACATGTACGCCCGTTAGGCACTTACGTGCGTATAGTCTACATAATGTACGTAAATAAAGTTACTACGATCCTAATAATACGAACGCTGAATGCAGACCCTCCAACATGACCCATTCCATTAGGTACAAATAATCCGCTCCTGAGCTTCCAACTGTCACTCACCTGGTTTAAATGAATTAACTTATATTTAAAAAACTATTTGCTTCATCTACAAAGGTGGTTACCATAGTAACCGACAGTTGGAAACCGAGGACCAGAGTATTTTGTACCTAATGGAATGGGTCATGTTGGAGGGTATGTAATGTATACTATAACACGTCTCATCATAAGTCAATAGTCATGGTTGGCTGGTCCAGTTCATGTGGACTTCTAGGACCGGATTCAGAGATTCATCCGTACGTGCGATTCTTTATAGCCACGCCTCCAAGCGTTCATTTAAATGCGTCCTCCCACCCACTTTTATGTAAATTTCCACTTGCGTATTTTTACGTTGGAGATCCGTGCGTATGTCCCCAAGTGCGATTCAAATGTACGTCCGTTAGGCACTTACGTGCGTATAGTCTACATAATGTACATAAATAAAGTTACTACGATCCTAAAAATACGAACGCAACTCCCCGGGAAAACGGATCTGTGAAAACGGCCCTTAAACTTTTAATTGGCGCATCTATTAATTGCGAGACTCTGGATGAACTAAACCTTAAACCTCTAAAGAACAAAAAAAATGGAGAGCACTAGAAATCTGTAGTGGTCGCTGACTATGCTACAACAGTGCAGGAACAAGCACTCTCTATGTCTCCGTGGCAGGCAGCCAAAGGCTTATAATTTAATAAAGGAAAATAAAACAAATTGTTGTTAATTCCCCTCTCTGTAATACAATTACCCCCCATCTGGCAATTCATAGAGGAAGAACTCCATAAATGAAAACGTTTATACGGCTAATTGAAAAGAAGTTTGATGCAGGCAAGTAAAACGGTACATTTATCTTATCTATATACTATAAACGGAGCATTCGGCTGAATATTCATTACTGAATCCTCCACTGTAAACCACAGCAATGTTGGACATCGCAGGACAAATCTGACATTATAATATGGACTATTCACATAGGACACAGGAGGAGATCAAAAATATATGTACATTTTTATTGTCTTCGTTATCGGTCTCAAACACTTCATTTCAGTGAAAGTTTGGAAGCTTTTATTTTTTTATTAACTCGTAATGAGTTGATGAGACTCTTGCTTTTGCCTCTTAAATCAGTGTGTTTTATCTAGAACCAATGCGTGCGTTCTAAAAGAAATGACAAAAATGTTTTGGTTCCTTTTGTTGAAAGTTTTTTTTGTTTTTTTAAATAATGGTTCCAAACTTCAAAACAGATTTAGAGGTTTTAAACTCTGCTGAGGCCTTCGACTGAGTGAAATGTGAAGGAAAAATTGTTGACTTTTGCGCTAAATGTTGGTACCGTTGGGAGTCCCGCTATGTATGATTGCTGTCTTTCCGAAGTAGAGACAGTCGAAAGAACTTTAATCTGAATAGCAGCCATTATAGATCTTATTTTTCTGAATGGGTGAGTGTGGCGAGCATTATTCATATTCACCCATTTTTTTTTGGAGGCGAGTCATTTCTTTGGGGACTTTTAGTGTAAGGGAGAGGGTTAGGATTAGGCTCTGGGGAAGGGAGGATTTGGGCTGTGGAAGGAGAGGGTTAGGGTTAGGCTCTGGGGAAGGAGGGATTTGGGCTGTGGAAGGAGAGGGTTAGGGTTAGGATCAGGCTGTGGGGAAGGGAGGGTTAGAGTCAGGCTGCGGGGAAGGGAGGGTTAGAGTCAGGCTGCGGGGAAGGGAGGGTTAGGGTCAGATTGCGGGGAAGGGAGGGTTAGGGTCAGGCTGCAGGGAAGGGAGGGTTAGGATTAGGCTCTGAGGAAGGGAGGATTTGGGCTGTGGAAGGGGAGGGTTAGGATCAGGCTGTGGGGAAGGGAGGGTTAGGGAAAGGATTGGGGATACTTACCATCTGAAGCGCTGTGTTCGGTGCTCCGGGGATCGATTGCTTTGCCTCTTCCAGGCAGAAGCAATCAATTTCCTAGCCAGTTGGGGACTGGCTGTGAGAGCGCGGACCTATCAAAATAGGGCCGATCGAGACGGGAATCCACACCCCGTTGGTATTCGCTACTTCAGCTGTTTCTCCATTTCCACCTCCTCTTAATAGGCCAACGCTACTGGCCAACGATGGCTAAGAATTAGCCGCACTGGAGCAAAGCAGGTGTTTAAATATACTGGCCAACAATGCTTCTCTAGGACAACAGGACCATGCGACCATGCAAAACAGCTGCAAAAAGCCAAATATATAACAAAAAACAGTGTAGACGATGACACGTAGTCACCCGATTTAGGCGCTTCACAAATTACGTCCATATGGAATTCCGTCCAGACCACTAAAATGTAGAACTGTCGGGAGAATCTGTGACCTTGCGCCACCCGGAGCAGCGAGCAGGTGTCTGCCATATGTACATCGTCTCCAAACAGAGCGCAGAAGAGGAAACCAGCATAGATTACAGGCATCTGTGTGACTCCAACCCAAACGTTCCTGTGATTTCACGGCAGGTTTCAAACATTGGGGGCTGGATTCACAAAACCGTAATTTTTTTTACATATGTGCCTAATTTTGCGATTCTAGTTACTACGCATGTGCAGTAACTATTTTACACCATCTACGTAGCGTTTTGTTACATAGATTGCATACAGTTTGTATCATGGATTAGGTGCTGTATCTGCTGTATGACTAGACAGTGTGTACATGGATTGGGTTCTGTATCTGCTGTATGATTGGACAGTGTGTACATGGATTGGGTTCTGTATCTGCTGTATGATTTGGAAGGGGTTATAAATGTTGGGTTCTGTATCTGCTGTATGATTGGACAGTGTGTACATGGATTGGGTTCTGTATCTGCTGTATGATTGGACAGTGTGTACATGGATTGGGTTCTGTATCTGCTGTATGATTGGACAGTGTGTACATGGATTGGGTTCTGTATCTGCTGTATGATTGGACAGTGTGTACATGGATTGGGTTCTGTATCTGCTGTATGATTGGACAGTGTGTACATGGATTGGGTTCTGTATCTGCTGTATGATTGGACAGTGTGTACATGGATTGGGTTCTGTATCTGCTGTATGATTGGACAGTGTGTACATGGATTGGGTTCTGTATCTGCTGTATGATTGGACAGTGTGTACATGGATTGGGTTCTGTATCTGCTGTATGATTGGACAGTGTGTACATGGATTGGGTTCTGTATCTGCTGTATGATTGGACAGTGTGTACATGGATTGGGTTCTGTATCTGCTGTATGATTGGACAGTGTGTACATGGATTGGGTTCTGTATCTGCTGTATGATTGGACAGTGTGTACATGGATTGGGTTCTGTATCTGCTGTATGATTGGACAGTGTGTACATGGATTGGGTTCTGTATCTGCTGTATGATTGGACAGTGTGTACATGGATTGGGTTCTGTATCTGCTGTATGATTGGACAGTGTGTACATGGATTGGGTTCTGTATCTGCTGTATGATTGGACAGTGTGTACATGGATTGGGTTCTGTATCTGCTGTATGATTGGACAGTGTGTACATGGATTGGGTTCTGTATCTGCTGTATGATTGGACAGTGTGTACATGGATTGGGTTCTGTATCTGCTGTATGATTGGACAGTGTGTACATGGATTGGGTTCTGTATCTGCTGTATGATTGGACAGTGTGTACATGGATTGGGTTCTGTATCTGCTGTATGATTGGACAGTGTGTACATGGATTGGGTTCTGTATCTGCTGTATGATTGGACAGTGTGTACATGGATTGGGTTCTGTATCTGCTGTATGATTGGACAGTGTGTACATGGATTGGGTTCTGTATCTGCTGTATGATTGGACAGTGTGTACATGGATTGGGTTCTGTATCTGCTGTATGATTGGACAGTGTGTACATGGATTGGGTTCTGTATCTGCTGTATGATTGGACAGTGTGTACATGGATTGGGTTCTGTATCTGCTGTATGATTGGACAGTGTGTACATGGATTGGGTTCTGTATCTGCTGTATGATTGGACAGTGTGTACATGGATTGGGTTCTGTATCTGCTGTATGATTGGACAGTGTGTACATGGATTGGGTTCTGTATCTGCTGTATGATTGGACAGTGTGTACATGGATTGGGTTCTGTATCTGCTGTATGATTGGACAGTGTGTACATGGATTGGGTTCTGTATCTGCTGTATGATTGGACAGTGTGTACATGGATTGGGTTCTGTATCTGCTGTATGATTGGACAGTGTGTACATGGATTGGGTTCTGTATCTGCTGTATGATTGGACAGTGTGTACATGGATTGGGTTCTGTATCTGCTGTATGATTGGACAGTGTGTACATGGATTGGGTTCTGTATCTGCTGTATGATTGGACAGTGTGTACATGGATTGGGTTCTGTATCTGCTGTATGATTGGACAGTGTGTACATGGATTGGGTTCTGTATCTGCTGTATGATTGGACAGTGTGTACATGGATTGGGTTCTGTATCTGCTGTATGATTGGACAGTGTGTACATGGATTGGGTTCTGTATCTGCTGTATGATTGGACAGTGTGTACATGGATTGGGTTCTGTATCTGCTGTATGATTGGACAGTGTGTACATGGATTGGGTTCTGTATCTGCTGTATGATTGGACAGTGTGTACATGGATTGGGTTCTGTATCTGCTGTATGATTGGACAGTGTGTACATGGATTGGGTTCTGTATCTGCTGTATGATTGGACAGTGTGTACATGGATTGGGTTCTGTATCTGCTGTATGATTGGACAGTGTGGCGCAAAACCCCCCCCCCCTTTGCGGTCATCTGGCGGGATGGAGCTCCCTCGGGTTATGGGGTAGCGTGAAGCCGCTAAGCACTGCCCCTGGCTATCGTAAATCTACAAAACACCTAGCGGCTCCAACTGTGCACCTACTCTCTGCAATCCCTACCTCAATCATCAACAGCAGGGAGCAGGGTGCTCCAGATAAGCTTATTCATGACCAGCAGCTGCACAGAACCCTCTGCTTGAAGGCTCCAGCGATTTCAATCCCAATCACAGAAATATATTATGGAAATAACAGAAGGAGGAATCTCTAAAAACCCGGAACCGGATCCTGAATTAGGAGCACACGGAATGGACTACGTGGTGCAATCTATAAGGTAGCATGGGCCCTTGTAGGCACAGAGCTTACAAGCTCAGACCCCTACCTTAATTGTTACCCGCCTGTCCCATGCGTAACACAGCTTAACATTAGTCCTCTTGCCCACATGCGATCATCACGCTGCGGGTCATCACCCCATGAAATGCAGCATCGATCACGCTACCACCCGGTGCGTACCAGGCCTCAGCACTACAAGCGGACAGGGTACAGACCAATCTGGCACGTCAGCTCCCTGTCGTTCCTAATTCAGTATCCGGTGTCCGGTGAGTGAAACGGCAAACAGCAGACTCCATTTTGCAAAACGTTATTCTAGAAGACGATAAATCCGTAACCTAGAGAGTAACGACTTTAGATCTTATCAAACGAACCCCTGCAAAAGTTACAGCCCGGGGAGGTCAGTGCAGATGCGACCGGTCTATTATTAACCCGGGTGTCTTTGCCGTGCTCAGCTTTTTGGCATTGGGGTAAAGTTCCCAGGCTGTACGGCGACCTATGTGACGGAGAAAGGCCGGGAAGCCATCGTAGCGGCCAAATCTACGCTCATGGGAACACGGGTCTCAGTGAATTGCGAGCTCCTCGTCCTCACAGCATGCGGTCAGAGGCGGAGAGTCAATATGTGCACACTGGCCGGAGAGAAAGACGCCGGTCTCACCGTGTTGTGATGTGTTCACAGAAGGATGTGAGAAATGTTCGACGCTCTGCAAAGGAAGACGAGACGCGCGACTGGCGCAGCGGGAGAGATTTTTATAAATGCCATACAAGCAGAACACTAAGAGGATAGGAAGTGGTACTGTGCATTGTCCATACAAGCAGAGGAGAATCCAGATAATGAGGAAACCAGAAAAGGAGAGTCACATCCCATAGACAAGGAGAGAAGTAGTACTGTGCAATGCCCATGCAAGCAGAATATAAACCAGATATTGAGTGTAACACCCCACGGGCTGGAAGAGAGAAGTGGTACTGTGCATTATCCATACATATAAAATATAAAGTAGGTACTGAGGAGAGTATCACACACAGGATGACTGAATCAGTACTGTGTAATGTCTATACATAGTGTATAAAGCATATACTGAGTAACTGGAGACAGGGAGAGAGATGATGGTGCTGTACAATGTCTATACACAGAGTATAAAAGCAGATACTGAGAAACATTCAGGAAGAGAAGCATAATAAAATAAGAGGACACAGATGTGCCGCTATACAGGACTTGTACAGAAAATATGTTTTACCATTTATTTTTATATATTTTTTTAAAGCTCCACCACAAACACCTCAATATTACTTCCCCATTCCACACACACACACACGCCGAAGCGAGGCCTCTGCTACACGCAGGATATCAGAGATGGGCGCAATGGGTGGAGATTTAGTGACACTACAAACTGAGTTAATCAACTAAATAAATTGCAAATAATCCCTATAGGAAGGGGGGGGTGTCATCTGATCAACCTCTCACCAAGACACCAATAACAAACCGCGTAAACGGTAAAAGGTAACGGCGTCTTTTTCTTTTGAACCTCGGGAAACCTATCGGGTCTTTAGCTCTTTGCCAATGAGAAAACGTGAAACCGTTGCGGCGGGTTTGTGCTTAGAAAGACCATGAGACGTTTTCTAAAAGTACACAATTATACGCACGCACGCACGCAGCAAGGTAACACCCAATCGTAGACTTACGCCTCCGTAAAGTACCTCTAACTTTACGTGTATACAGTATGTGCGATGTAACAGCGCCCTCAAAAGACTCATTGAAATGCCTCCCCCCGCCCTCTTTCACGTAACTTTTCAGGTACGCATTTCAACCCCGCCCCTCCGTTAATCTGTCCTCGAGCGCGATGCACGTCCGTGCCTAAAGCAATTACGTGCGTATATTCAACGCAACTTACGTAAATAAAGTTACTAACGCATGCGCATTTAAAACATACCTAAATATACACACGCAACTCCTCATGAAAATGGATCTGAGAATACGCCTCCCTGTCACCAAGAAACCACACCCCTGTTTAGCGGCTGGGGGAGCCCTGTATCTGCACACGGAACACCCGATTCAGAATAACCGCTAGGTTGACTTGCCCCGCAGAAGCAGCCTCATGTTCCAGAGACGGACACCGCATTCAGGCTAGGAGCAGAGCATTGTATTAGCACAGTGTATAGAGCATGGCGCACATCTACACATCCACAAATCACAGCCACATTCCTGATTAACGTGAATTGGCAGCGCCCGGTATGAACTGGCTGAACGGAGCAGGCACCCAATCTCATTCCTGATCGCTCTGCACTCGGCTGTCACTGACGCGGGACGAATATTTGGAAGGGCTGCAGAATTTGCTCGGTAGATGTTTACAGATTACGTGCCGGGTATAAACAGCCTTTACTTGTTAGAACTGTCCCCCTGCCAGAGAGCCATGAAAGACGTCCTTCAATGCCCCGCTTCTGAGAAGGGAGACTGCACCCAGGGTCATTCACCTAAACTTCAGGATTGGGAAACATTCCTGCGGCCGGGGCAGTGAGACTACATCATAGAGATTCCATTCTGTACCAGCACGCTGCTATATTTTCATTGGGTGGAGGCCGGAAGCAATCTCAGGACAGGGATGGAAGTGTACCACAAAACAAGTGTACCACTGTCAGCTGCGGATTTAAAGGTCCGTGAGAGATTGGTTTAAAGCCCCCAGAAAGCGATTACCATCTCACAGCTTGGTCACGCAGAGATCCTGCGAAGAAATGGTGCTTGTACGTCGTACAATAGACCACAGTGACAGCAAGACCCCGGAGAGGGCAAAGCAAAAAATAGTCGTGCAGTTGTCGCACAGGAGTAAATCGTAGAACCGGGAAGAAAAGATAAATGCTAAAGAAAGAACAAAAAAACAAAACAAAGGGTTTAAAATAATTCCTGTATTTGCAAATCTTCATTGGCGCACTTATTTATAGATGAGGTTGTTATATAGAATATTCTCTGTCTCTGACCACTGGAGCTACATTTTAAGGTCACACACACACACACACACACATACATTAGGGCTAATTTATGCGCACTTATTTATAGATGAGGTTGTTATATAGAATATTCTCTGTCTCTGACCACTGGAACACAGACACACACACAGACACACACACACACAGACACAGACACACACACAGACAGACACAGACACACAGACAGACAGACAGACAGACAGACAGACAGACACACAGACAGACACACAGACAGACAGACAGAAAGACAGACAGACACACAGACAGACAGACAGAAAGACAGACAGACACACAGATTAGGGCTAATATATTCAGCAGCCAATTAACGTACCAGCATGTTTTTGGAGTGTGCTCCGGTTTCCTCCCAGACACGGGGAGAACATACACACTCCACCGATAAGGCCTAGACCTGGAATCGAACTCATGACCTCAGCACTGTGAGACACAATGCTACTCACTGAGCTACCACGCTGCACTTAAGCTGGCCACACACCGGAGCGATGATTAGTTCGATCATCCAATCCCTGTAGGCACAGTTGCAAAGGTACGTAGACATTGGACGCATGTATGACCTTAATGAACTCCATTTTAAGCTACACGTCAATAAACAGGAGGATGGGTGCAGTCATATTGTGAATAGCATCGTCAGCGCGTCTGCACGATGCACCCTTGTTTTCTTGCACAATGTAAATCTACCCCTACCAGAGAAAAAGGAGGCATTTTTTTAGTTATACGCCCCTTAATTTATTGCTGCATGTTGGGAAATGTGTAGATGCGAAGTTTTGTGTGTCAAACTAGCGAGGAAGCCGCTTTCCAGAGGTCCTGTCAGGCAATACAACGGTTACACACGAAGGACCTGATTCAAAGATTGAAAATAAGAGGAAAGTTACTCCTGGGCTAAACCATGTTGATTTAAAGGGGAATCATGGTAACTGTATTCTTTGCATGCAGGGAAATATCTTTGAATTGCTTACTGCACACAGATACTGACCAGCGTTACTATCACACTGTTATTTATCACCTCTCATCTCTAATACTATTATATTATTATATTATTACTGACCAGCATTACTATCACACTGTTATTTAACACCTCTCATCTCTAATACTATTATATTATTACA
>WWET01004735.1:71995-88875 GCA_011038615.1 Limnodynastes dumerilii | reverse complement strand
ACAAGAGGGGGAGGGGAGCAGGGTGACAGGTGGGGGGCAGAATGACAGGTGGGTGACAGGAGGGCGGGTAGAGGAGTGTGAGGGGAGCAGGGTGACAGGAGAGGGAGGGGGGTAGTGTGACAGGATGGGAGGAGGTAGGGTGACAAGAGGGTGACAGTGGTGCACCCAGGGGGTGTTTCTGGTAGAAAAGATTTTGTGCTCTTCGTACCATATTTGTCATCATTGCAATAATGAAAGTGGACCATATTCACAACTAAGAAGCAGACGCTTCTTAGGTGTGGATCCTTAGTAAATGCCGTACTAGACATATATTTCTATATGTCTGCAAATATGTGTGTGTGTGTATGTGTGTGTGTGTGTGTGAGATGTGTGTGTGTGTGTGTGTGTGTGTGTGTGTGTGTGTGAGAGAGAGAGAGAGAGAGAGAGAGAGAGAGAGAGAGAGACACAAACACAAACACACAGAGTTCAGTCAGATGTTTGTCTCTATATACAGGTGTGTGTGTGTGTGTGTGTGTTTGTGCGTGTGTGTTCCTATTAAAATTCATTGTTAAATTTTGTTATATTATTTCATTTTGTAACAGTTATATTATTAAGTCTCTTGTAGAGATGAGCAGTTCGATTCTAACAGATCCGAATTTGAGGGATCCAAATTGGTTTCTCTCGTTAAATTCAGATTTACAAAAATAATCAAATACCATTTTCCAAGAAATGTTGTATCTCATGATTTTTTATTCTGCAGAAGGTCTCTCGTGATTTGGCAGCCCTTTTGTGATTGGAGAGTTCAGGAGCACTGATCTCACTTGTTTTGTTTTATAAAGCACTCCTTTGTGATTCTGAATACATTTTAGATAACAGAGTATATGGGGAATGTTTGTCTGTAGCTGTGCTGTCTGTGATGCTACATTGGTGCTCAGATACAGATTTTCCCGCCATGGTCCTTCTTTCTCAACAAGGGTGAAGCTAAATTGTAGCCCATTAGTAAATCATTAAAGCTTTGTTTACTTAGCACTTTACAGCTGTTTGCTTTGTGCTGTGAGAATGAATGGAGCTGATGCTACACATTGAAAGTCCAACAAAGAATATGTACAGTATGACTATTCTGTGAGTCTCTCTCTGTATTCTCTCAGTTTAACCCACCCACTGCCAGTACTTGTAATAAGCAATGCTGATGTGAAGAAAGATGGAGAGCTTTTATCTAGTTTTGATCTATGATGCAATGTTAGTTACTTTGTATATTTTGTTTTCTCAATTTATACAATAGTGGCATTGTAATGTGCTGAGTAAGACATACTATTACAATTTGCATCGCCATTTGTGCCTATTTACAACCTTGAAGGGGGTATAGGTCAACTGTACGAACAGCCCTTTTTTTAAAAAAAAAAGAGCCGTTTAATACCAGCCAGTTGCAAGCTGGCTCACAAATCGATTGCTTCTGCTTCAAGGAGTAGAAGCAATTGATCATCTTCAGAACAAACAGTGATCGCCGTATGTTGAGTAATTTATCCTACCCTAATCCTTATCCTGATCCTTACCCTAACCCTCCCCTTCCATTACCCTAACCCTCTCCTTCCCACAGCCTAACCCTAAGATGCCCTTCCCTGCAGCCTAACCCTAGAACTCCCCATAGACTCCTACTCACCAGTCAATGCAGTGGGTCCACGGTGGTATGATAAGTATGCGGTGGCGGTTTCTGAATGATTGTTTGGGTATGTATGCTGATCGTCATACTTACCCATACATAAAAAAAATTCTGAAGTTCGAAATAGAGAGTCGAAATTTAGCTTTTGACTTTCTTTATTTCAGAAACAGCATTTTTGCAGCAATGACTATATTCCCTTGCAGGTTAGTGATTGTCTCAATAACTTGCCAATCACTCCCTCCTAATCCTAATTGGAGGACTAAACTACCCTTTAAATGAAAACCACATTGTGGTTTAGGGAATGATGATAGACAAATTGTTCTCCAATAAGGATTCACCTCAATCGCATTATCCTTAATTATCCTTCTATTTAATTAATATCCTGCATAAAAGTAGCATTTTTCCTAGTCATTCCCTAATATTGTCATGTGCTGCCACATGTACTATATCATTCTGCAATCTGCCATCTGCATTATATCCTCCTGTTTTGTAATTTTTTTTGTTTTAAAAAATGAGCAGTAGTAAAAGTAATTTTTGCATAGAAATAGAGTATACCATTGTAGAAGTTGTAAATGTGCCACAGAATGAGGGAGATAATTGTGGATCTGACTAATGATATTATTGATGATGTTGTTGTACAACTACAAGATTATAAAAATGAAGGATGATGTAGAAGACAGTTGTACACCAGTGGCAACAATTTGTGCCAGTAATAAGTGCATTGTTATGTCTGGGCAAGGAACCAAGAAATCAACCACCTCTGTGTGTGGAAATACTTTTACCCAAACCTTGACAACAGTTGCCAAGGAAAAATTGGAGGAGGCGCGTTAATGTATGTTAAGGAAGGGTTAAATTAAACTTTCATAAGGAGTATTAGAGAAAAAACTTAGGCACTTTGGATAACCATAGAAACCCAGGGGGTTATTCTTTGTACGGGAGAGATATAGGCCACCAGGGCAAGATGAGAAAAAGGAAAATGTCCTATTGCAAGATATTGCTAAAATGGCATTAAAAGGGGAGGTAATAATCATGGGAGATTTTAATCTACTTGATGTAAACTGGGGTAATCTACTTGATGTAAACTGGGGTAAGACTTCAGTAATCTCCACTAGATGTGGGGACATTTTAAATTCATTACAGGGAGTGTTCCTTAAGCAACTGGTGAGAGAGCCCACACACAAAGAGGTCTTTTTAGATTTGGTACTTACATATGGTGACAGAATCTCAGAAGTAAGTGTAGGTGAGAAACTAGGATCCAGTGATCATCAAGCAGTATGGTTTAGTATAATGACTGAGAGAGACATATACCACACAAGACAAGGGTTCTAGGCTTTAGGAAGGCAGATTTTGTGGAAATAGAGAAATGTGTACAGGAGCAGTGGGGAAATGAAAAAATGCATTATTAACAGCAACAGATCTTTGTATAAGAAAGGTTAGGAAAAACTCTGGAAAAAGAAAGCCAATTGGTTTACAAAAGAAGTGGCAACTATAGTGAAAGCAAAAAAGATAGCCTCTTGCAATTATAAGCAAACTCAAAAAAATAATGACAGGGAGAAGCATTTTGCAAAGCAGAAGTACAGGAAAAATCTTATCAGGGCAGTAAAGGCACAAACTGAAGAAAAACTGTCCCACTTGGAATGAAAAGGGGACAAAAGATATTTTAGGTATATAAATGAAAGGCAAAAAACTAAAGAGGGTATAGTAAGGCTCAAAACGGAGAGTGGGAGTTTTGTTGATGGTGGAAGGGCTATGGCAGATCATCTTAACAAGTATTTCTGTTCAATATTCACAAAAGAAAGAAAGGGGAAGGGACCACTTTTAAATGGGAAGGCTAGTAATCCAATGTGAGCAATTATTACTACTTTCACTAAGAAGCAGGTATTAAAAGAAGCTGAAAGTGGACAAATCAGTGGGGCCAGATGAGATACATCCAAAGATACTAAAAGAGCTTAGAGGGGTGCTGGCAAAACTATTAACTGAATTATTCAACCAGTTACTAATAACTGGGAAGATTCCAGAGAACTGGAAAATAGCAAATGTCGCTCCTCTGCATAATAGTGGAAGTAGGGAAGAAGCGGAAAACTACCAACCAATGAGTCTTACATTAGTGGTAAGGAAATTGATGGAAACACTGTTAACGGAACAAATTGTACATTATCTTAAATCCAGTAAGTTACAGGATCCCAAGCAGCATGGATTCACTGGGGGAAGATCATGTATCATGTCAAACAAATCTTATTGCTGTGGACATAACTTATCTAGATTTTAGTGAGGCTTTTGTCACTGTGCCACATCAAAGACTGTAAAATAAGCTAGAAACTTTGGGATTGGACTTAAAGATAGTAGCATAAATAAATCTTGGTTACATGATAGACAACAGAGGGTTGTAGTAAATGGAATACCATCTTGGGATGGTGAGGTAACCAGAGGAGTACCCCAGGGTTCTGTACTTGGACCAGTGCTATTTAATATCTTTATAGGTGATACTGCCTGTGGTATTGAGGAGAAAATATGCCTTTTTGCAGATGACACAAAGATAGGTAACAGGGTAAATACACCAGGAGGAGTACACAAAATTAGGGATGATCAGGAAATAGCCTGGAAGCTGGGCAGATGTGTATATGGAGAGCACCTCCATTGCCCTGTTAAAATCCACTGTTACCTGGACATACAGTACCTGACTGCTTACCTGGCCTACACCTGATGGCCCCCTACCCTCCTAGAGCCTGGAGCGGCTCTTTCAAGCAAACATAAGCACAGATCTCTCACCGTTTCACTATCACCATTTACACCTAAACTTCATTATGCGTCACCTGCATACCAGTACACCTGTCCTCAATATGACCTGCGTCCCTTTCTGAAATCTTCTGACAGCGACTCTCAAGCCTCGTCCGCCTCACACATATGTGCCAGAATGTAAGACCCACCCATTTCACCAACTGATACGACAGACCCTGCCTTCAATCAACTAAAGAGAGAAATCAGCTAAATCCTCTAGCATGTCAAAACATTACCCACCAAACAATATATGCAGATGTTGGAGATAAATAAAGAGACATAATCCACCAAGAAGTGACTTTGATCCAAGCAGATCTCTTTCTCTTCTATCTGACAGGGCCACTGACTTGGAAAATGCCCAGACTGCCATCAGACTGCCAATTGCAGCAAGTAAATGTCACTTTCACAGCCCATACTTCGGCCATCAGAGACATACACAGTAAAATTGACAACAGAGGCCATCGGAACAACTTAAGAGTCTGCAGAATCCCAGAGGATGTACCACAAGCGGGACTCCAAGATGTCCTAAACAAGATTTTTGGAGAACTTCTAGAACTTGATCATAACGAGTCCATAGAATTCGATAGGGCACACAGACCCCTCAGACCTAAAGGTCCATAGGACACTCCCCCACGCGATATAATCTGCAGAAGGAATCCTGAGAAGGTCCCAAGGCACCACTGATCTGGAATTCAATGGCTCTAAAATACAAATATACAAAGGCCTTTCCTGGCAGACACTCCAGCAACGCCATAAACAAAACTGATGGATCACTTTTGAGAAAGGACTGCTGTCTGAAACATGTCAAGTTGATCCTCATACCAGGTGTCCTGACTGTAGATCGTCTTCTCCGGTGTTTCCAGATTGTTAGATTCATACCCTCATTGTGATTTATTTTGTTATATTGAGAAACTATTGACTCATAATAGTATCACACACCTCCAGCGCTTTTCCCTACCAAACCTGTTTTTTTCTTATCACCAACCCTTGGAAAGGACTAGGACTCTTTCATTTGGTGGGGGACTGCTGCAGGAGTGAGATAGCGCTTTTAAAGTGGTATACCTGTCTTTTTTTACACCACCAACGCCGTCTTCTCCATCTGCTAATGGATGAGTTCTGGAAAATAAATTTCAACTACCGGTGGGGCTACCCTTTATCTCTACAAGTCTCCACAATGTAAAAATGCATATGATTCGAGACCCAACTGACCTACAGGGTTTCTGCTCTGTTCTAGAGTTAGCAGCCGTCCAACTCCCCATTTGGACAGACATAGAATTAAGCCAGGCTTCATCATGGAACCATCCTCTACCTGAACAGTGGCAACAGATGCAGTGCTCAAGGAAACTTCAGGCTCACCAGGCAAATCCAACTCAGCCAGCATAGCTTAATCCTTCAACTCTCCCCCCATGAACAGTGGCACTACTGACCTGATTATTTACCTCACAATCCACTAAACGGCTGGATGATTTTAAACACAAGGCCGCCTCACTAGCCTGAAGTAAACCCTTATCAAACAGGGGGGTAGATCCAGACCTAAGTACATTAGTGTTTTTTACACTAGCCACTGACGTAAAATTGCCTTTTTGTATTTACTGTTACACCATGTAAAGCTGAACGTACGTACCATCAGCGTAACTATGGACAATGGGGCGTGTCATCCAAACGACACCCGTAGTTATGTTTTGGAGGCAGAGGGAGGCATTTAAATCGTACAGTCTGGGCCGGGTTAGGCCGGTACGTACGTGATTCCATTACGCTTTGAAAAGATAAGGTTGGGTTTGGGAGGCATAAAATAGCCAATGTACGTAAGAGCGAAGGGTGTGCCTAGGGAAGTGCACTGAAACTATGCTAGCATAAATATGGTACACGATCTAACGTAACAAGCAGTTAGGTCTGGATCTGGCCCAGGGACTTCTGCAAGACCATCTTCACTCCCTCCCCCACTTCCAATTTACCCCCCAGCTCCTCCAGAAGGGTACAATGAGATGCCCAGATATACCTGCACAGTCCAAACAAAAATTGCCTGAGACTATAAACACAGATGGCAGATAAACTACATATAATATCTCTTAATGTAAATGGCCTCAAAATACCAGAAAAAACGGTCAAAACTCTTGAGGTGTCTGAGAAGCATCAGGGTGGACATAGCACTAATACAAGAAACCCACTTTAAAGTATCTCCAAATTCTCCCTGTCTGACTAGTAAATACTACCCCACCATTTTATACAATAATAACCCAGATAACAAATCGGCTGGCCTGGCTGTCCTATTCTCCAGAAGCCTCACCATCCAAATTCTAGAGATGTACTACCTAATAGCTGGGAGAGTACTTTTTCTTAGGTGCTCTCTCCATGGACACCCCTACACTATTGTTAACGTATACTCCCCAAACCAAAACCAACATACCTTCCTAGAATCTATTCTTAATAAATCAGAAAAATATCAAGAAGTTGTTGTGCTGTGCGAAGGGGATTTTAACTGGAGTCTTGACCCACGTCACATCCCGACAAACTTCACCGCAAGGTGCGGAAGACTTTCCACAGTGCCAGACTGGTCCACATATGGCGTATTCTCCACCCAGAAGGCAGGGATTACACCTACTGCTCTCCTCACCACCATTCCTACTAATTGATCTTATTTTCCTTAGTCATAGACATCTTAACTTGCTTGAGGAGGCCGATATTGGGATAATAGCATGGACAGACCACACTCCAGTCCACGTTAGACTGTCCCTCCCGTCATCACACACCCCGGCCTGTATTCAGACCACCAGACGTATTGCATATACGTTTGGTGTTTACCGAAATTTGATACTGCACATGCATAGTAATTTTTTTTTACGTAATCTATGTATTTTTTCATTACGTAGATTGCGTATATGCGGTCTTTACGTAACTAAAAGATAAGTAAATTACTTTTAAAAATTAGTACGCATGCATGGTATCAAATTTTGGTAAACACCGAATGTATATACAATACGTATAATAAAAAATTATATTGACTTCAATAATACACCCGGTAACAATTTGATAGGCACCCAAATGTGTTCTTAGAGGTAAGTGCATACAACTCGGATCAATGATCCGTAAGCAGAGAGGCACCCAGAAGGAAACCCTACTCGCTAGGATAAAATCATTAGAAACCTTACATAAATCCTCCCTCTCACCAGACACACTACAAGAAATCACAGAGACCCAAAATGCACTTAATACCCTTAAAATATATAGAAACTGGGAATCGGCTGCGCTAATTATCTGCAGCAGGTTTAAGGTCCTGGAGGGTCTACACCTCCAAAATTAGTAAACGAAAAGAAGAAGAAAAAATGGACCAAGACTAGCGCTGATACATTGTATACACTTGAATAAATGAATAAATAAAAGGTAGCCAACTGTAGTGAGAGATAAATGTGGTCTACTCCCCCTAGGGGACCTAAGGAGACTTGGACTCAAACGACAGAGTGGGAAAATAGATATTTAATTACCACAGGCTAACAATATTAAAAACATTAAACAAAGTGAAACATAAAAAGGGAACGGTCTCCGTACCGTAGATGTAAAATGCCGCACTGATAGGAGGCTTGCAAAGAGCTCAATAGGCAGCCAGATGGAGATGGTCCTGGAGAGCGGGGGGACAGGCAACGGAGTACGGACCCACGTGTAGAGACCACCAGCGATACGTTTCGGGCGAATCTGCCCTTTTTCAAGCTCAATAATTAATACCCTTGTTTCTGATTTGATTAATTCTGCATTTCACAAATGTCACAGTAAATTTTATGTAGGAGGCAATTTGCTCAATAGGGAACTCAAAAAACAGAGGGAATCCACATATTTACACTCAATCTGGAACCCTATAGCATAAAACAGAGGAAATTGTGCCCTTTTTCAAGGAGTGCTACTCCAAATTATATAAAATAATATTTTCCTAAGAAATAACCCTTCAGAAGATCCCCCATCTCAGCCTCTAATCCAATCCTACCTGGAGGAAGCCAGATACCCCTCTTTGACCACCGAAGATATTGCCTTCTTGGAACAGCCCTTCACATTCCTAGAGCTGGAGACAGGGAAAAGCCCAGACCCGAACAGCTTCACTATTGGGTACAATAAAACCTTTAAAACACTCTTGGCACCCGTCTCACTAGACACTTGCAATTCTATTTCTGAGTCCAATCCCTTTTCTAATCAATCCCTGGAAGCTCAGATAGTGGTCATCCCAAAGGAGGTGTCACAAAATCAAGGTATTCTACCTTTTTCAAACCCTGCTCTCTGCCTGTCAAACCCTTTCACACTTGCCTGAAGTTCAGCTGCTTCAAACCAGCCATCACACAGTTAACACACAGCAGCCTAACTTCATTACTCCCCACCTGAGTTGGTCTGGTTCTGTCTCTCCATACTATTGGACTCTCTGATTATTTAAGGCTGCTGCACTGGCCCAGCCCTTGCAAGTGCAACAATTGTTGTTGCCATTGTATCTGGTCTCAGTGCTTCCAGTGCACATTTGCTCCTCTATTGTGTGTGGATACTCACCTGTGTCCTTCCTAGTGACTACTCCTGGATACTCACCTGTGTTCTTCCTAGTCTCTCTTCGTGTATCCTACCTGGATCCTAGTGTGTCCTCTGTTCCCTCTGGCTAAAGTGTGTCTGCAGAAACCATCCTCGCTGGTGAGCTACTCCGAATGTACTACTCCACTCACATTGCTTCCTGTGACTCTGGCCTACTAATCCTGGGCTGTGCGGTGCTAAGCTGCCATAGAGTCTTCAGCTACCATCTTCTCCAGTGAGTCATCATGTGAGTACTACTACGCTCAGCCTAAACAGTCTGCTGCGACACCATTCCACTGTACCTGTGCCATCCGTCTCCTGAGCCGCTACTCGTGGCTGCAGTGTCCTTCTGCACCTGTGATCCTTCCAAGCAAGAACCTCTCTCCTCAGCCTCTCCATCTTCTGGGATGCCACTCTGCCCACATGCATCTCTGCTGCCTACCACAGCTAACTCGTGTCTGTAGTTCCGTCTCCACCTGAGGAAATACTCTGCGGGTGCTACACCGTGCACCTCCTCTGCTCCTTGGATGCCAATCTGTTACTGAACCATCTCTGCTGCATTCCAAAGCTAACAGTCTTCACGGATACTGTGCCCACCTGTGAGCCAACCTGCATGTGAGTACTACTATCTCCAGCCTATCGTCGCTGATGTTCTCTGTACTACAGTGACTGTGTTTACTTTTGCACCAAGCTTGTCCCGCTGCACGGAGCTCATTGAACTTTATTCTCTGGTGCACTTCTGCACCCAGCCTGCCCCGCTGCACGGAGCTTATTGAACTTTATTCTCTGGTGCACTACTGCACCCAGCCTGCCCTGCTGCACGGAGCTTATTGAACTTCTATTCTCTGATGCACTACTGCACCCAGAGTGCCTCGCTGCACGGAGCTCCTTGAACTTTATTTTCTGGCACACTACTGCACCCAGCTAGCCTCACTACATTGAACTGTATTTCCTGCTGTGCATTGATTCAAGGTGCTTCTGCACTGTGTGCCCTCTGGAACTCCTGCACCTTAATCATCCTGCTGAGGTGTTATCTAGAACTGTATTTCCATTTGTTTCTTCTTACAGTCTCAACATCCATCTCAAGCACAGATTTGCATTTATCGTGTTGCTGTTACTTGCCAGTTATTTTCTCCAGCCCAACCTAACACCAATCCACTACCCTCTCAATGGTTGTTGGTCCTGCTATGGATTGTTGACTGTACAACACTGTAATAAAGTTATTATATTTTACCTTTACTTCCTTTGTTTTGAGTTGCTGATGAGCAAGCCCTACATTAAGGCCTCCAGCCTTCATTACCATAGCCCAGATACCAGGGTACCTATGGCTGAATCCCAGACCCCAGAATTCCTTACAGGAGCGAAAGGACTCTTCCCTCTGCTCTAGCTACCACCCCATCTCTCTCCTCAATGTACACCAACGTTAAGATGCTGGCAAACAGACTCAAGGATCTGTTGCCAAAAGTGATACACACGGATCAAGTAGGCTTCGTTAAGGGGAGAGAGGCGAGATATAACACAACTAAAGTGATATATAGAGCCCATTTCACAGACACTCCATTTATCCTACTGTCTACAGAAAAAGCTTTTGATATAGTCAATTGGAATTTCATGAAAGGCATTTGGCAGTTTCTTGGGCTTGGTTAGAGTGAATGGTGCACTATCCTCCATGATCCACATCACTGTCCTCTCTCCCCCCTGATCTTTGTTTTATGTATAGAAGCATTAACTAGATTGATTAGGGCTAACGCTGAGATCTCATGGATTAAAGTGGGGGTAGAGGAATATAAATTAGCCTTATTCACAGATGACATCCTGGCCCTCCTCACTGCCCCAGATAAATCCCTCCCCTCCTTAGTTCAGGAGCTAAACAGATTTGGCAGGCTATCCTATTTCAAAATCAACTTTACTAAATCGGTTGCACTCAACTTAAATAGCCCAGCTATGGTGATTGACACCCTAAAACAAGACTGCCCATTCCACTGGCACCAGACACATCTCTGCTTCTTATGAGTTACACAACTGCAGACCCTACATACTTATTTTCAGACAACTTTACTCCTCTCCTAGCTATAACTTGAACAGAGCTAAGCTCCTGCACGCATCTACATCTCTCCTGGATGGAAAGACTCAGCATCCTCAAGATGGACATGCTCCCTAAGCTCCTTTATGTGATACAGACTCTCCCTATCCATATTCCCCCAACTGGTTCAAGGAACTCCTAGGAATAAGACGCTTCTTTGTTTGGCAATGCCACTATTCCCAGATCAAACTGGAGGTTCTGATGTGGAGCAGGGATAGAAGGGGTTCTCTCACTGCCCTGTTTTGTCTGCTATACTCTGAACAGAGTTCTGAAATGGATGAGGGGAGTAGAATCCAAATAGTGGATAAAGATTGAAGAGAGACATTTAGACATCCCAATCATTCTCCTTCCCTGGATACAGTGCCTGGTAATACAACCTCACCCTACAATAACACCTACTTTATCTTTTTGGCATAGTTCACGTATCTAATAATATCTCCTTTTTGTACTGTTTATTGACCTCAATCTTGGTCAACATAGCCTTCCCCCAGGTCTGGACCTCTTAGTTTTTTGAAACTAGAGAGATTCAGGTTTGATGAAAGTAGGCAAGATTCTGGATAGTGGCACGTTGTGCAACTTCCCCAATTTAAAATCCTCATGGCAACTTCCTCAAAGGGAGTACTGGAGATACACCCTGATATGCCATTTTATGATGTCTACTGGATATGTTAAAAATTGTCACCCGGTAACACCCTTTGAGGTCCTATGCCCAACAACACAACACAACAACACCCAAAGCACACAGTATGCAAAATATATGGCATACTCACAGAGAACATGTTCCCTAACCTCTCCAAGTTTACGGAGGCTTGGGACAAGGAGATGGGGGAGCCCATTGGAGAGAGTGTCTGGATGAAAATATTTAGATTTTTCCTCATCTAGCTCTAGATGTATTACAGTTCAAGAGACCTCTTACAAACTCTTGTCCAGGTGGTATTGCTGCCCTGACTTGCTTCACAGGCTAATCCCATCCTACTCCCCCCTCTAATGGCATTGCAATCAAGCCCCGGGAAATCCGCCCCATATTTGGTGCTATGCCCCCAGATCAGGCCTTACTGGGACACTAACATTACCTTAATTTCTAAAGAAGTAACCAGAGAGGTAGTCCCAGACCACCCACTTTTCTGGCTTTTTCACTACTCGGAAAGCTTGATACCCACATACAAACACTAACTACTCCGTCACGTAAATAATGCAGCTAAAGCGCTCCTACCACTTCATTGGAAATCCGACCATCTCCTAACCATCCCAGAATGGTTTGCAAGGATTAATAGTTATGAGGAGATGGATGACCTCCTACTTAAACCAGGGATAGGCTATTCGAGATATTGAAACACTTGGTTCCGATGGCTTAATTTCCAGACCACGGACCGCTATAAAGAACTCTTGAGACAACAAGTAAGAACAGGTCATTTTCCCGGACAATAGACTAACCCTGTTTATCCACGCAAGCTTTAATCCCTTTCTCCTGTCTATCTGATAGAGGCCCACTCCATATGCTTATCATAATTCCGTCAAGACCATTGACACTAACTGTGCAATCTGTACCACCAACTACTTTTCTGCTTGTCAGACAGCGCCGCTGTTGCCTGTTACTTACCTCTTCCCTGCTCTGTTACACTCACCTTCGGTCCTGCCGTCCGTCTCCACATTCAGGCATGCTGTCTCCGGCTCTGTGCGGCTTCCGGCGCTCTGCGTGGACGTTGCCATAGCAACGCCGATGCTCTTTTCCTCCAGACGTCGGGGTTTCTGCTGGCGTCCCGCTCTCCATGGTTACAGTCTGGTCCTTCCGTTGGCGCGCTCTCTGCTTGCAGAGATTGGTCCCTCAGCATTTAAATAGCTTTCCAGCACTCTCAGCAGGTGCTGGTTATAGATTCTCTGCCTGCGTTTCTGTGCCAGTCTGTATCTTTCTCTTTTGCCTTGTACCTTTTGCTTCTGATTGTTGAGAGTCCAGTTCATTCCTGCCTAGTTCCTCTCCTCATTAACCTGTTGTGCTCCAGTCCCTTTTTCTCTCTCCTTAGTGTTTTTTCTTACTGTTTGTACCTGACCTTCCCTCACTGCCTGTTTACGTTTAACCCCTTAGGGGTTTTTCCTCTAGCTGAGTGTGTGAGTGAGAGTCCTAGTTTGTACTGTACGTCTAGTCCGTCCCGTCACTCCCATCTTGTCCTTTTGTCCGTTTAGTGTTTTTTGTATTGTCCCGGTGTAGTCTCTTCTGACCGCCCTGTTTCCCACTACTATATTCATCCTGTCTCATCGCTATTTTCTCACTTGTTCTTCTTATTCATCTCCCAGGTTTTCTCTGAAGGTGCGTAGCCTGACGAGTCGTACCAGCTCCAGTCTATCCCCACCATCAGGGGCTCTAGCGAAAACAGCGACAGACATTAGTGTTTGCAAACCGGTGAGTTTACCCGCTCTTATTTTTCTATCTCTCTGGTCACCTCGGTTCCCTGTCGGGGTAAACCCGGGGTACCATAACACTGCTATCACATGTGCCCTTCTGGAGGCTCGCCCCTGATCCTCCTCTCCTTCCCTCTCTTTCTCTCCCACCCTTATATAAAAAGGAAAAAATTGAAACAGAGAACATCTCAAGCCTTTATTCTAAAAACCCCAGGTAGTACATGCCTTGCTATATTTAAAACGGTTGTATTTCTCTTACATATATACCGACTGTATATATAGACATAGAGATATTTACTTAAATTTAATCAATACTATGTCACAACTGTTGAAAAGAATGTACTCCTGCAATCCTGTTTTATCAACAAAAACAATTTACACACAAAATTAGGGATGATCTAGGTGGATTGGAGGATTGGTCAAGAATTTCTCAACTGTTTAATGCCAAAAAAATGCAAACTCATGCATGCACAAAAACCCAAAAGCTCAATATATCATTTAGGCACTAAATTAGAAACTACTGAGGAGGAAAGGGATCAAGGAGTTATTATTTAATGGGACATAAAGGTAGCCAAGCAACGTAACAAAGCAATGAGAAAGGCAAGTCAGATGCTTGGATGCAGAGGGAGAGGAATTAGTAGCAGAAAGAGAGAAGTAGTAATGCCCCTTTATAGATCATTGCTACGAACTTACTTAGAATACTGTGTTCAGATCTGGAGGCCATGGGGCAGATCCAGAACAATGTCTGCGAGTGAATTTACGCTTGCCGCTTGTGTAAATTCACTCATTAGTACTTACTGTGCATGCGCTGGGCAGATGTTACGCCACATAACTCATAGCGTAAGGAACTTTCAGGTATCAGTAGCTTATCTCCTTACGTTGGAGCGTGCCAAACATACGTCTCCCGTAATTACGCTTTTGAGGCATTTAAATCGTACAGTATGGGTGTGCTTAGCTGCATAAGTACGTACAGCCATTACAGCCATCAGGAGTTACGCATGGAAAGAGTTAAGGTAGGGTTTGGAATGCATAAGACGACAAAAGTACGTCCGACCAAGGGGAGTGCCGAGGGGAGTGCATAGTAAATACGATAGAGTAAATACGTTACGCGTTGAAACGGATCGGGAATTAAATTAAATTAGTTTAGATGGTGCCAGCAAAAGTCAGGTCATCTCCCTAATTAAGCTGTTGGAGAAGAAGCTGGAGACGCTGAAGCAGGAGATGGAAGTAAGAGAATATGAAAATTATGTTGGACTTGTAGATTAAGTTCTTAAACAGTCAATGACTGACGTTCTGCACACACCATTCGCACCTCCTACGAAATAAAGAGACTGACACTATTGCTTTGGATCTAATAAAAGGGGGCATAGATTTATTAATTAGAATTAGAACAACTTTGAATTTTGGGATGAAGAAATTGTGGCAAACGTAGTAGGTGGAATGAGTCAGCTGCAACACTGGTGATGTAGTGAAAAGGACAGACAGCCAAACATGGATAATATGCTCACTACCCCAATCATGGTGCACGGCACGGGGGGAACCGCGCTGGCAGATCAGGAACCTGCCATGGGGCTTGGCATACCTTATGTATAATCAAGAGGTGTGCCATGCCATGTCTATGCCAACCCCTTTTACATGCGCCATAAATGCTGACTCACCCAACTCTATCGTCAATCTATGCCCCGCCTGAAAGAAAAGCAATGTTAGTTAAAGCTTAACTGACTAAGGGAAAAGAGGGAGGGAGGGAACGATTTTCAGGAAAGGATGCATAAAATGGCCGCAAGGGATTATAAACCCCCCAAGATCCCACCCTGGCCCTCCCCCTGGCCTATTCTAATTGGACGACCCAGACTTGACCTGACAAAGCTAAAAGGGTGTGTCACAGAATGCAGTCAGGCGTTTAATTGCCTTTATGCTTTTGACAGCATTCAGTTATTCTTATTCTCTTTTGTCAGATCACAAGGGTTAGCAACATCTTGGAATCGGATCACTACAATTTAGCAATTAAGCTCGATCCCAGGTTTAAGTCCTATGTCATATCTATTTTTTACATATGACACGGTCCTTAGGAGATGCAAAGATGCAAAGAGCTACTTGCCAGCTCTGGTGATGGGGAATCAATACAGCTGTAACCATTACTAGAATGGTGGAGGATTACATGAATGATAATCTCACCTCAGACAGTCCCTTTCAATACAGGAGGAAAATATAAAAGGCAATTTGGAGACCCTTATAGAAAGTGTAATCCAGTGCTAAAACTGCCCTCACTTCAGTGTGTACTCAGAATGAATGTTTAGTGCTGCCCAAAACCTTGTGAATAATTGGCGTAGGAGGCTACACCCCAAAAATGTAGAGAAATTAATGTTTATTAAAATGAACTATTAATTTTATAATGAATAAGTTTGCGTAAATAACAATTGGAGACAGTTATGGTGGATTTCAGTGGGAATAACCTAACATTGTATGCTGATTATATAAATAACAATGATGAGAGTGATGAGGAGAATGACAACTTATAGTTTGTGGATGATTATCAGTGTTAGCTTTAAGCCTTTTGCTGTAGTTAAATATCTGAAAATGTATATTTTTTTATTTGTATGTATCTATTTTTTTTATGTATTCATATGTGGGAACAATTCAATCTTGTATCCCTATTCATTTTGGGCTTTGCCCACATTGCTCAATTTGTATAACTACTACTACTACTAGGGAAAAGGGTCATAGTTGAGACTGAGTGCACCACAACAAACAGTCACTTCAACTATGTCTATGGGGTTCAATCTTTTTGGTTTTCTTACTGTAACTACTACTCCCACAATCTATTGTTTATGCTGTCTACTGACTATAATTACAATCAATTTAACTGTATAGCAAAATTTCTCAAAAAGGACCAGAATTTTGATAAATCTGTAGCTGAAATTGACTGGTGAAGTTGCCATATGACTGGTTTTCAGCATCAGCAATTTGGTGAAAAGAAAATACTGATGAAAGATTGTATGGATTAGTTTGTTGTGCATTGGAAGAAGCTCCCTGATATCCCTGAGGCATTATTCAAGTATTACTGCCTAGACTGAAAACAGCTTTTACTTGGAGTATCTTCTACAATCTATTGACATGGTCTGAGTCCCAGGATTTCAACGTGGATAATGGATTATTCTAATATAACATGGTCTATATTTTTTCTTTCATTGAAAACAGCTTTTACTTAGAGTAACTCCTACAATCTATTGCTTATCTTAAAAGGTAGCCAACTGTAGTGAGAGGTAAATGTGGTCTTCTCCCCCTAGGGGACCTATGGAGACTTGGACTCAAACGACAGTGGGGTAGATCCTGAACAACGTTTGCTTTACGTTTGTTCGCGTAGCGAATTTTCGCGTACGTAAATTCGCACCGCTACCCTTAACACACCCCCTGCACGGACGTATTTTGTGAAAATACGCTACC
>WWET01004735.1:53341-69722 GCA_011038615.1 Limnodynastes dumerilii | reverse complement strand
TGTGAGGGAAGGAGGGGGAGGGAAATCTTTGCTGGGCACTGTGAATGAAGGAAGGGGGGGGATCTTTGCTGGGCAGTGTGAGGGACAGACTGGGAGGGAAATCTTTGGTGGGCACTGTGAGGGATGGAGGGGGAGGGAAATCTTTGCTGGGCACTGTGAATGAAGGAAGGGGGGGATCTTTGCTGGGCATTGTGGAGGATGGAGGGGGAGGGAAATCTTTGCTGGGCACTGTGAATGAAGAAAGGGGTGGATCTTTGCTGGGCACTGTGAGGGACAGACTGGGAGGGAAATCTTTGGTGGGCACTGTGAGAGAGGGGAGGGGAGGGAAATCTTTGCTGGGCACTGTAAGGGGCAGAGGGGGAAGGACATTTTTGCTGAGCACTGTGAGGGACAGAGGGGGAAGGAGACTCTCTGCTGGGCTGTCTGGAGGGAAGGANCATTGGTAATAGAAATGCTGCTGCAGATGGTGTGTTGCAGGAAGACAGTGAATGTGCCGAGTGTAACAAACACATAGCAGCCAGCACACTGCCGACTGCTCTGTGTATGTTATGATCGGCTGTAGTATGTGTATGTTATGATCGGTTTCAGGATGTAAAAGGGGGTTTCTGGGCAACTGGAAACTCCCCCTGGGTGCGCCACTGAGGTGCGGAACTGTCTGCACCTAAATCAATCTTAGGTGTGAATACAGCCCAAACTGGCCATAGTTCTGCACCTATAGTGTAGTATATATGTCTTTTAGAACTGGCATTCTGGTCAAAAACTGCTCCTGGTGCTTTGGTGCTGTTCAAATTGGTGTGGTTATAACAAAGCAGTCTTAGAATGCACTTTGGATCGTTCAAATTCAGTTATTTATTGCATTTACCATTAATCAGGCATCATATCAGGAATTTAACATTTTAATCATAATAGTGATGATTTTCTTTAGTGCATAGAAAAAGTAAAGAAGCACCCGCCACATCATTAGAGAGACTCCCGACTTTGTGGTTCTATTAATAATACCTTGAAAATTTAACAAAACTAAAAATAACTATATTTATGCCTTTTGTAAAACTAGGGACTATTATATCAGACTGTACAATTACTTCAGTGGACGTTATTCCCACTATTGCAGCATATTTTGTCTAACTGGAGATTATAGGTTATACTTTGATTATTTTATATTCCTATTTATACTGTGCTTGTTTTTCTATTTTGTATAATTTTTTTTATTATTTTTTATTGTTTCAAGTCGAAGCACAGCATGATAAATGTATAATGGATTAAATTACATGTCAACAGTTTTTATAACAGTTGTCCAATAAAAGACATTCATTTAGAACAGTGTGTTTGCTCATTGCTTATAGACAATTCAATAGTTACCAATTCTAAAAACATAAAACTAATTAGTCAATTAACAGTAATAATTTAGTCAATGGATAAATTGCCAAAAAGAGCAAAAGAAAATTTAGAAATACTGTACAGTGTAGACTGACTGCATGGAAAACCACACAGGTGTTATCTCTGTTTCCTTAGCTCTGAGATACATCACTTACACAACTTAGTAGTAGGTTAAGTCCCGCCCTTCCCTCCAATGCAAAAGTTAAATTTGTACCAGATGATCAACCAGGAATATTTGGAGTGCATACCACTTAATATTTGAAAAACACTCATGTAGTCTTTATCTTTTGTCCAGTGGAAACTTATTTATATTCGTTTTCCTAGCATTAAAGAAATATTCCACCTTGGTCTCTCATGTTAGTCTTCATGCCAACCTAACTTTTCTTTGAGGAGCGATAGTGGAGGAACTTCTGAATGATTCCATACTTTTTTGAGCAGCATTTACCACCATGAGTATTTTTTTTTTGCAACCTTTGGATACTAAAGGAGTTGAAGGGAGAATACGCTATACTGCCTAATCTGGGTTGAAGGGGACTGTGGGGTCTATTTTGTATATTTTTGAATTGAACTCCTTTTGCTTATTCATTTTAATGCAGCTTGTTTTTACCTGTCAAAGATTTTTACCCATTATATATATTCTGCTTTTTTTTAATTATTATTGGGGCAGATCCAGAACTATGCTTTTCCGCGATTTTACGCGTGGCGGAGACGTAAATTTGCAGATACGTATGCACTGCGCATGCGCACGATAGAAAATACGCACATTAACGTACCGTAATTGTGAACGTATGGGAAATTCACGTATGTGTCACGTAAATACTTACGTGTGGGCATGCCAATTTTACGTTAGTCAACAATACGTGCGTTTTACGTGAAGTAGGCGGGGGGGTGGTATTTAAAGTGTACAGTATGGGCGTGCTAAGCTGCGTACATTCACGTAGTCAGTATGTCCGTTCGTGGACGTACTCTGTTACGTTTGAAAAAGTTAAGGTAGGGTTTGGGCAGTGTATCTTCACAAAATACGTCCGTGCAATGGGTGTGCCGAGGGGAGTGTAACGAATTTACACACACGAAAATACGCTCCGCAGATAAATGTACGGCACACGTAGTTCTGGATCTACCCCATTGTTTGTAATAATGAGGTCAAAAAATATATTTTTTCTATTTGAGGTGTTCTTATTACCATAACTCCAGCCCCACTGCACCACAATTGGAAATGAGAAATATGTACCCGTTCCCAATAGCAATTTTGGCATTGGTATTGAGTATTTTGAACATGATACAGCCACCATTTAACTGGCTTTCTACCTCTATATTCTATACCTCTTAGTTAGACTGTACTAATTCTCATAATATAGCTGGACATCAATACACTCCTCTCTGTGTCTCATGATGCTAAAGAGTTTCTTAATGGGAAATCAAGGAAATTGAAATAGTCCTTTCTTCTTTTCCTAATAATTAAGCCCCAGACAGTGATGGCTTTCCAATAGAGCTATACAAGAAATTTTAAGATGTATTTATCCATCACTTGCTGGACACTTTCTGCCTCTTTTAAAACAATAGCTCTCTCCTCTGTCAATGTATGAGTACCTGTTTATGCTGGTACCAAAGCCAGGGAAGTACCCCCTGAACCCTGAGTTCTACAGACTCATCTCACTACTGACCACAGATATTAAAATTCCAACAAAAATATTAGCTACCCGACTAAATCAAGTTATCACAGAGCTGGTCCATCTGTACCAGACTGAATTCATGCCTAAACGAGCCACAGTTACTAACTTTAGAAGGATACATATGCATGTTGCATCCAAAGGGACCCTTTGCTAAGGCAATTGCATACCTGCACAGAGATAGAAAAGATTGCTCTATATGCTGATATGATGCTCTTTCTAGTGGATACATGTGGCTCCCTGGCGTAAATATTCTCACTGGTGGATCAATTGGTTGAAATACAGAAGTGGTGCAAGATAGTCAACCATTAGAACAAACCATTGAGTTTATATACTTAGGTGTATGGACATTATTGTATATTGCCTTGCTGACTCTGTTACATTTAATATTAAACCATTTACTGGATTTCTAAATCAAAAGTGCATGGAAAACACTCCCTGCAACAGAAGCACACAGGGTTGAGCTTATTAAGGTGATAAGGCACCCAAAATACTTAACAACTATCACACTTTCCATGTTATATTCCATATAAGGTTTTTCAATCTATTCATAGTATACTTTTGTTTTTTTATCTGGGGAGTGAAAATAGCAAGACCACTTTATGCAGGGCAAAGGATAAAGGGGGTCTAGGGTTCCCTAAGGGTCTATCCCCAAAAGGTGCTATTTCTGCTATATACTGTACTCTGCAGTTACATATGACCCTGGCAGGGCTGAATAGTCTTTGGGCAAAGTGGATGGAGGACCTGGATCTCCTCGATGATTAGGAATGGAATGACATAGTAATTGTTATGAGAGACGGCACATCATCACCACTCTTTCAAAAAATACATGTGTATATTTTACATAAATTATACCTAACACTTTCAAAAGTCCCTGGAATGAGCAGGCTTACTAATCCTAAGGACCCACAATGCAAAGCATCTATAGCTTCCTTTTGGCACCTATCTGGACATACCATGGGCCCAGAAGTAAAGAGAAAGGGTATAGAGATGTGTGTTTGCCACTCTGGAAATTGTGTTACCACTTTGCCCACTTGTGTGACTCTTGTTTTACAAGACCACATTCAAGTTTATGTATATGCCCTTACCATGTTAGCAAAGGTATTGATTGCTAAATTGGGGATGGCAGGTACACCCTCAAAATATGTAAATTTGTAAAAATAAATTGGGTGGTCCTTGTTCATTATACAATTGCACACAAAAAGTACAAATATACTATCTGCAATGCGCTTCTTGCATTTCATAATATTTGGAAACAGTGGTTAGACTCCAGATACTATATGAATGCTAACCATCTTCCTGTATTTTAGACCCCCATCCTCTTTCTCTGTCACAACTGGTTTCTGCAACTGGTTTCTGCAGTGACCTCCCTCCACTGCCAGAAGGCATCCAAACTCCTTATCTTCACTTGGTGACAGTTTCAAGTCTCACCTGAGTGGTCATCAGTGCTGCTCTCCTGTCATCTGCACTTTTGCTCTTGTGTTATTTCAAGCTCATTACCCTGGATCTCAGCAAGTTGTTCCATCTGCATATAAACCAGCATATCCTTACAGGCAGTGCTAGTTCATTGATGTCATTCAAGTCTGTTGTTCCCTGTATCTAAAACCTGTGTTCCAGTTCTCCGTGCCGCTGTGCCCTCCTGGGTCTCTGCTCCTACTGTACACATTGTGTACCAAATTCCCTTGTCTTCTTGTATTCTTAAATTCCTGCTCCAGCTATTATCATTCAAGCTGATTTGTTTTTTCTGACATTGTTTTCTGCTGACATTTATTGAGTGGTGATTTTTTTTTTTCTAAAAGGATTTATGCACATTCCCTCTAGTGTGCTGCTATAATATTGGTGAACTCTGTCAAATGTCTATCATATTGATTAATTATTTTTAAAAGCTACATCTTTGACTGATTAGCGCTTATTAACAGATTGTTTTCTCTAAGTTCCTACATTCTGGAGTTGTTATCTGCAATTGGATATTCATGCAATCTGCTTGGATATTAAAATTGTTCTTGAGATCAACCATTTATATTATCTTTGTTACATTATTAACATTGCTACTTACCTGACTCAAGCGCTACAAACCTATCATTCTTCTATCTGTTTGCCTCCATGGTTTTGCTACATATTATACCATTGTACCAACTGAATTGTCACCAGGGGTGGATTGGCCATAGGACTTACAGGGAATTTTTTCGGTAGGCCGGTGACCTCTGGAAGCCACTCAACAGTCCTTATTTTATTTAAAGGAAACTAGAATGTTGACTGTCATAGGTGGTGATTACTAAAATGATGTCTGTATAGAACTGAGATCATTAGGATATTGTATGTATTGGGTGGTGGTCACTAAGATGCTATATGTATTGGGTGGTGGTCACTAGAATGCTGTATGTATTGAGTGTACGTCACTAGAATGCTTTATGTTTTGGGAGGTGGTCACTTGGGTGTGTTGCAAAATTGGGGGTTTAGGTTTCCATTTTCTAGGACATCCACAGGCACAGTCACTTCTTTAGCAGCAGAAATCATGAGACATCAATGCTGATATAGTGCAAATCAGGATGTGTGGTTTTTTGACACACTAATTTAGCTGCACGTAAAACAAACTCATAAAAATAAATCCTAGGCCTGTCTGGCCACTAACTAATACAATATAGAAATCCCTCTCTATGGTGACTGAACCTTGTGTCCATCTCACAAATACACAAAATACGCAGTTAACTTGTGGGCCGCTCTGGATGGTGTCTGTGTCTGGATGGTGTGATCTCTCCAGAGTCCAGCTGAGATAGACCTGTTGAATCCTTTACAATCCCCACATGCAGCACACACAGGTGTCCTCCTAATCAACCTGTTCCCAGATGGACTAGCCCAAAGACATAGAACAGGGCTGCATAACAGAACTCTGGGGCTTTTATACAGCTTCTGCCTCCTAAATCCAGTAGTTCTGTTACAGGTGGAAGTGACTACCTGCATTGCACAGAGGTCACTATAAATACTATATAAGCAGATTCTGGATTTACTTGTAACTTTTTTGCATAACACTTCTTCCTGTACCTAACTGTTGATACATAACCCTGCCCCCATATCATATATTTTGCAATTCTTTTATTAAATATCTATAATAAGGTCTATTTATTCTGTACTAATCCAGTTTACATATTTTTTGATTCCGCCAATAGTTGATCCCACTCACATGTGGCTGCTTGCTGTTTTTTTTCCAGGGCCAACTATAGGTTCCCAATCCGTCCCGATTGTTACACATAACGATAATTACCACCTACAGAGTGTCTGATATCAGTTGCCTCAGCCGCTACTGATCTCTCCTCAGTGACTTTCAACAGACCTTCAATTTCTACCTAGAGTATATATATATTATCTGTATACAATTAGCAATTTATAATTGGATCTATTATATCTATATGCATTAGAGTCACCTATATGCAATTTGATTGCTTTGTGGCATAACTTTGTCTTTGAGTGACTACCCAATCACAGTATTTGTTTACAGCATGTGAGGTCCTTTTTCATTGTATTTGTGTATCTTTGTATTTATTATTATATAGTATATTTTTAGGTGTTTTATTAAACTCTTTATATATTCTCAGAGCGCTATCATTTTTTATTTCTTTTTATTATTTGGGACTAGTCATCCCAGGTTGAGTCACTTACTGGTATTAACATTCTCTGCATTTGTATTGGGGATATCGGTCAATTACTTTGAGTGCTGTACACCACACTTTATTGTCTGTATCTATTTTTTTGTTGTTATCTGCAAGCCTGCAAAAATAAATATATAGAGCACAGTGCTCAAAAAAACATATATGTATAATTTTATGTTGGCTTATATAATCCACAAAGAGAATGGCACTGGTTTGACAGTTAACAAAAGTTTTCAATTTTTATTATTGACCCCCTTAAAAACATATAAAAAACTGTTAAATAAAAATCATTCAAATATTGACAATGCATTGAAACACTACAGTTGGAAATGCAAACATTTAATTAATTAATTAATTAGATTGCACTATGCCCATAAATTCCAGCAAGTTCTCTATTAGTTATACACAGGTATGTAGATGTAGCTAGGCTGTAAAATAGTTGTTACTTTATATCTACCAGTCTTACCCTGTGTTCCCAGAGACAGTTCCAATTGCTTAGAAAAGTGGTGTATTGGTGAACAGCAAGGACATTCCTGGGTGATCAAACCGGGTGGTCAGTCCCAGATATAGTGGAGTAAAATAACGTACCTTGCACCACGACCTGTGAACATCAATAGTTTCCGGATTAGCAGGCTCCTGGAGTCCTAAGCGGCGGCTCACTAGATTAGAGCTCCTCTCGGTCTAATCACATTAAAAGTTCTTTGAAAGTTCCGTTTGTCACAGCTTTCCAATATATTGCAATGCTGGAGTGTGCATATATTCTCAGAGTAACCCTCTGATGAGTTTCATCTGTGTACTACAGACTTTTTCAAAGCGAATAATGGTGCAGTGTACTGAGCCTCATATAAAGGCTGCTCTAAGGTGTATAATCAGGTTCCTCTTGCTCTTAAGGGTATATACACCTACATATAGTTAGTATTAAGCAAAAGTCTATTCTTAGTGCAGGTCTACCAACATATTAAAACAAATTTAAACTTTTTTTAAATTTGTTTTAATATGTTGGTAGACCTGCACTAAGAATAGACTTTTGACATATTATATGGGTAAATTTGGATTTTTTTTTTATTAATACTTTCATTTAAAAAATATGTTTCTTGATTTTAAACCAAATTTAGTTTTAGTGGAGGATGGAAAAATTAAAATGCGTATTAGAGAGAGATGTTTCACTGCACATTATCTTAAAAACCCTGGACCTGTGTAAGTGACTATTGAAAGAGATTTTATTTCAATAAAAGTCCCTTTTCTTACTTATAATATAGTCCTAGAATTACATACACATATTTAAACAGTTTAATTTAAGAATAAAACATATTTAAAATACACTGAATAGACTACACTATGATATATCTATGTCACTAATCTAAATATTATGTACTATATGAAAAAAAACTAAATGTTAAAAAGCATATTTGCAAATCTTTATCCCACTCATATGCATTAAGAAGTATATTCTTTAAAGTTACAAATGGAATGGATAAAAGGTGAAACCATACTAGGTGTGTATATATGCTAATATGTGTAGCACCAGCAGCTATGCCGTTGCATTACCTCTACAATGACCCGACTACTGTTGATACTAAACACAAGAGAACAGTGATGTGTTATTTACAGAAAAGTGATCATGTAGCGTTCCTTTCCTGTCCATTTTCCCTACTAAAACACACAATATTGTTATGTTTGTTTGAAACGTTAGTTATGTATTATGTTAGGTAAAACAAGTGGCCTAGAACATACTATCTAAATGTAACCTCATATAATTTGGCATCTGAGCAGTTTATTCAATTCTACAGTATTTGATTATAATCCATCTAATTCAGTTACCGGAGACGATTGCAAATTGTTACAATACTTTTATCCGAGGCTTGCAACATGATGGGGATGCCCACCCACTTTCTTCCGGTTCTCATTTCCACTTTCTTTGAGACAAGATGTTGGCTGGGATTTGCATTATGAGACTCACTTGTGGATTCCTATGAGGTATTCCTTTTGGCGGCACATTATTGTTTACTCAAGTCGGACATTTCTCCTCCGTTATTCATCTTGGAAACTAGTGCCTTCATTATTTAACTCTAGTGGAACATCTCAAATAGCCCCATTAATCATATGCCCAGCACACTAATACTATCCACATTGATTTGTTTATATGCTGACATACATACATGTGCATACAGCCAGTAATTACTGGACATTCATTTATTTAGCTGGACAATTGTACTAGTATAATTAATTAGCTCCTTTTGATACAATGGGCCTGATCCAGAACAACGCCCGCCGTACTAGCTACAGCGGGCATAAGCGTAAGATAGGCTGAAAAGCCGATCTGCACATGCGCCGGGCAGTTGTTGCCCGGCGTAGCTACGGCAATGCCCAATCAACGATCGGGCGTCCATAGGGACAGCGTTGTGACGCTGGAGGTGGGCGTCCCCCAGCGTTACTACGTTAAGGTTAGTGAAGGTTTTTGGGGGGAGTTAGTTTAATGAGGGAGGGAGGGAGGGAGGAAGGGCTTAGTGTACCAATGCTCCTGTGCGAGCGTATTTTCCATTGCTTACGCAATGAAGTTAGGGTAAAATTCAGCCGGCGTAAGCAAGGGAAAATACGCCCGCACAGGGGGAGTGTCAGGGAGTGTGCACGCTGATACGTTGTGCTTTAGTAAGCACAGCGCATCGGCGTAGTTCTGGATCAGGCCCAATGTAATAAGTTGTTTCGTTTCCATGCTGCTGATAACCACAATAATAATGTCTATTTAGGGTTGGCAGTTGTTTGGTATTATGGGTATCTTGGGTTTCATAAATTGTTTTTATTTATTATATTCGATAATTTTATATGATTAAATTTATATATTTTTGTATTCTAGAGTTGCAATTGATTTGTCTTTTGCACCTATTCAACTAGCACTACTGATATTAATTCATTAATAAAGAAATAAAACACACAGTCCAAAAATAAGTGTAACTTTTTTTAGGTTTTTATTTATTTATTTATTTATTTATTTATTTATTTTTTAATTATATATATATACATACTGGAGAGCTTAAAGAAAAAAAAGAAGCACTGTACTGAAACCCTAAAAAATATTTTTTTATTATTATTATTATAAATAACAGTCATGAAAGGAATTCATACAACCTGTATATGAATGATAACAGTATAAATAAGAGTGTAATACAAAAAGGAGCCTTTACAATTGGAGCCTGAACTTGTCATTTTATTGTGTCTTAACTTTGGACCGGATTCAGATTTAATAAGTTGCACCTGGGCAAAACTATGTTGATTTCAGGAGAGTCAAATTTCATCTGCTGCAAACAGTAGTATTATACTGTAGTTAAAAGGTAATGTTTCCCAGCCCAAGTCTAAATAACAGTGTAAAAGTAAAGCTGGTCAGTATCTGTGTGCAATAAGCAAAAGCAAAGTATTCACACTGCATGCATAGAATAACATTAATTTGACTTTCCCTGAAATCAACATGGTTTTTGCCCAGGTTTAACTTTCAACTGCAATACTATGATGTAGGCAAGTGCGCTAATGGTGTAATAATTGATGAGCTGGAGACAGGTGATAAAGGAGACCACCAGAGGGTGCAACAGTTAATTAAGAAGCCCTATAATTGTAGAAAAAGAAAAAAAAAAAACATAAGTTCATAGGTAACTGAATAAGTTAAGAGTGAAAAAACTTTTCTTTACTGAAATGCATTTGCCTAGACATTTAACAGTTTTTAACATTATAGAAGTAACTATATTATCTAAGAAAGAAAGAGAAAGAAGCAAAGAAGACCTGTCAGATTCACATGTAACATCGGGCCTGATCTAGACCTACGCTCGCAAGCGATCGTACGCTGGTTGTAAGCGTAAATTAGGCAGAAAAAACGCACTGCACAGCAGAGTGACAACTTCCGGTCGTTCCAAAGACCCTTTTGTAGCGGCGATTCAGGCGTCCGTATTCTTTGCGTTTTATCCAACCACGAGGCGTGTTTATATTACGAAGTTAGTACGGACGCTGGAGTTTGGGAATGTAGGCAGGGGGAGCCATTTAAATTGTACAGTGTGGGCGTGCTTAGTCCGGTACGATCAGCGCATCGCTACGAAAATTCGCACCGACGCCGGGAAAAGTTAAGGCAGGGTTCAGCTGGCGTACGGAGGTAAAGGTAAGGGGAGTGTCGTGGGAGTGAAAGTTTTTACGCTGGAGCGATAATACGCTCCGCTCTCATGCGTAGGTCTGGATCAGGCCCATCATCACTTAATATACTTTCAGTGCTGAAAAGATCCTGATGAATCCTCCTCCAATGATCCTAAGCTCTGACAATCAGGGGAAGGGGGAGAGCACAAGTAAATCAATGAATGGGATAAAGAGTTTAGTTGGAGAAAAAGAATTCAGGGCAGGAGTAGGAGATAAAAGAGGGAGAAAAAGAAAAAGCAAACAGTAGAAGATAGTGGGAGAAGATTATGCCAAAGAGTGAGACAGAGAAGAAGCTGTGAAAGAAAAAGAGAGAAGAAGGAGTGGAAAAAGAAGATAGACAGAAGGAATGAAGTAAAGGTGTGGAGAGGCAAGGAGAAAAGGAATGATTTCCTATAATCAGCAGGGGAATGGTGTATGAAGAGAGAGGGGTGCTCACTATGCTGCAGGAGCAGAGGGAGCTTCTTCATCTTCATGCGCCATCTGCACCTGAGATGTAGTCTTGCTGCAGTCCTGAAAAACACAAGTAAATGAATAATATTAGTTTAGTGCACAATGAAAAGATATTTAGGCCCTGAAAAATAGATAAAACACACAAAAAATGCACTTTATCAACAGATTAAGACAGGTACTTACTTTGTAATGTGCATCTCTGAATTTGGTTATGAAGGTAGTGCAATTTGTCTGACTGGTGTATATGCAAATCACTCCAGCACCACTGAAGCTGATCCACACCTCCTCCCATTACTCGCCAAATCCTGGACTGGGTGTCCATCATTCAAATCAGGATTCCCGTTTCTGCTGTGCTGAATCTTCGAGGCATTTTGAGATGCGTAATGCTCATCAATTATGGAATGATCAAGTATCACCACCTTGGATTTGGCCTTGTTATGTCAATATCAATTGTGAAGTTTGGATTAGCTGGTCATTTTTGTGTAATGTCAGAAGAGTACTGTATTGCTATAATTTTTTTTTGCAATGTATACAGTGTATTGGTCAAAGTGAGTGCAGGCTATTGGCCTTAATATGGTGATGTGGTTTGGGCATTAGTATGAACAATGCTGGTGGTTTGGAAAAAATATGATCTTTAGAATATAAGGAAAATGGGGGAAAAAACATAAAAATGCACTTGTCAACAAACTAAAATTAAACTTCTCTAAACATCAGTTATCATTTTTTAACGTTATAACGTGGTTACAACCATGGTGGTTGATTTGTAATTTGGACAAGTATGTTCATGCATGACAAGGTTAATGAGGAAAAGGGTGAGTCAGCCAAAAGATCTAATCTGTGGTCTAATGATTAATGAGAACGGTCCAGATCCAGCATTGCATTCATGTATGAATGAACATTATTCGTTATTAATTCAGGATCCTGTCCAATATGTGGGAGAGTTTTTTTCTCCATCTTTTTCTTTATTAAGATGAAGCAATACAAGTTAATACATCTAGATACAGGTTGCAGAAAGCATTAGAGAAAATATGAATATAGACTTTGACAATAAATTCAAGTGTAAAACAATAGATTTACAAAGACTATAACAACGTGAATACATTTTGTCCAATGCTTGTCAAGCTGTCGCCCCAGGATATTTTTGGTGTTTACAAAATAATGAGGATGAGTTCAACAATATACCAATGGAGATTTCAAATGTCAAGTTATAACAAAGTATTGTACATTTTCAATCGTTGTCATAGGTTAAAAGAAAAAGAACAAAACAGTAATAAATATCCCAACAGGGAAAATGGTATTACAGGCAGAAACAATACATTTATGTGCAAAATGAGAAGATTACAAGACTAGTGACAATGATTACAATTTATATTATGCTTGTAATACATGCTAGGGTGTCAATATTGTGACATTCATACACCCAACAACATTTGCCTAAAGAGTATGAATACCGAAGTGACTTTATTTAGGGACAGACAAACACTAAACACCACTAAGAACATCAAGGTATTTAACAGCAGAAAGTGTCAATCAAACATTGAAACCAACAGTTTAATACACAAAATGTATATGAGTTTTTAGCACCCACCCAGCCGCCTTGTAGACGCATGCCTCGAAGCGGAAGTGATACCCCACAGTGTTACCTTAGCAATTGGGGAAGTCTTTCTGTCATCATCGGCATGTGTGAGCCTGTGCACAAGGCAGAGAAACAATAAAGCTATGCAGAAACATTGTGTACCTTTACTATAGTGACCGAAAATGGGCCATAAGAATTATATGAAGGGCTAAAGGAATAGATGAGTGAATTGCAGCCAGAGGGAGAGGAAAAATTATAAAGAGGGATAAAAATAAAAGGACATTAGACACTGTGTGTATCGGGTATAGAACAAGTGGGTCAGACATGCAGGGTTAGTAATGAATAGGTTTTGTTTAACTTCAAACATGAAAGTGTTCGTCTAAGTGGGGGCTACATTCAGCATACTTACGCATTCATAAACATTTTTTTGTAATAAAGCCATTTTCAAAATCAAGACAGCCGAAAATGAGCTTTCGACTGTCTCTAATTCGTAAATTGCATATTTACGGTGACGACTGACACCACCCTCTTCCCCTACCATCGACCATTAACCAAAATTTGAGGGGAGCATATCTACTTAAGTCAATGAATGTGTCAAATAAGTCTATGTAATAGAATCAAAAGTCTTGTTTGTGTCTTAAAGTAAAAAGTTAGTGGACTGTAAAGATTGCTAGAGCACCAGTGTAACTGACGTCATCTATTGTATAAAACACTGCCCCATAGTGACCAAATGGTCATTAGGAGCAGCACCGAGGAAGGAGAGGAGTGTGTCCCCGCCATGGCAAGTCCAGAAGAGCCCAGAGAACCGGACGAGTGACTCCAATCAACGGGAACCCAGACTCCAATCAAGTGCAGAAGTTTCAGCACATCCAGCACCGCTTCCCCAGAGAGATGCCAGCAAACGGTGAGTGCCCAAAACTTTTATTCTTTTATAACACCACACACTGCATCCACACACTTAGGTTAGGAGAAGGTGACCACCGGGGCAAGTGCACACATTAGGAACATAATTAGGGAAAATTATTTTTTTTTACTTCCACACTTACTGTAATGTGTTAATGTATGTTTTGTGCACACTGTCTTTTTTTTTTTTACACACACTACACACAGAGCGGCATGGTTAGATGCCTTACCATGCTGACGCTGATATTACTACAAGGCTAAGCAATGCTAGTAGTCTAATGTAGTCTAATAAATTGACCCTTGGGGATCCCCCTCTTCCAAATAGAATGATGGCAACTTTTATTGTTTAAAAATTGGTTACTGTCCACTTCTTTGATTTTTCAAATTTTTGTTTATACAGCATTGTCAATGATCTGAACTGGTATATCTAAAAAATGTACACAAAATGAAAGTTGCTCAGAATAATTTTTAGGGTAATGCAAACAGGTGTATGAAAGGCTGGGGGAATTTCTGCTAGCAACAGAAACAAAAGAAAGGAAACTTTTTTGCAAATATATGATAACCCACCAATATTACATGTCAGTAACAAAAAAAGCGACCCCATTAATTTTCGGAAGAAATTGAGTAGTGTCCCATATGTAGGATCTCAGTCCACAGACATGTGGGTGTAGGTAGCAGTTCACAAACTGGGATACATTTTATGTTAAAGATTCTGGACGGTATTCACACTTAAGAAAGTGCGTCTTTTTCTGTGCATATCTTTAGCTTTGGATAAACTGCGCATGCGTAGTGACTTTTTTACACAAGCTACGTAGGATTTTGGCACGGAAATCCATTAGGCACGGACTTAAAATCCATGCTTAGTGAGATACATCTTAAGGGTGTGCCAGTCTGTACGTAGGAAGTTAAGTGAAAGTGAGTGGGGGGAGGCATTTAAATGGACTAATATGGGTGCGGTTAAGATTAAGAATGTACGCACGTACCTAAGCAACTTATGCACAAATATAGGCACATAGAGTTAAGGTTGCCTTATGGTGGTGGAAGTCTGTAAGTGTGAGGGGAGTGTCATGGGTGTTGTCTTTTATCTTCCAGGTGCGTATATTTGCGAATCCGTGCTTACTTATTTCACACTTAAGTGTTCACACGGTCCTCTATCCCTGCTATGATGGGATGACCTTTGGGTTAGTGGCTGATTTGTGTACCTTAGGCAGGTAATAAAATGTTGGAATAACGGGATGCTGTATATTCAAAAAATCAAATGTGTTTTTTGTCAACAATGTTATTCACTTTGTTAAATTATCCTTAAGGGGCCTTTTATTATCCTGTTCACATAGACTCTTAAAGTCGCATAGAGTTTTTTAATAGAAGACCTCTATACAGGCAGTTTTAAATTGTAGGAGATAGAATGTGGAATTATTTTTAGGTAAGTTAATGTTTTTTTCTATTGATTTTCTTTTATTAAACTTTCCTGCTGTAATTCTGATAGTATTTTAAGAGCTTTAATATCTTTGGAATCAAATTTAGTAATATCTTGTATTATTGGTCTATTATGATTAGAAATTGTTTTTAATGAGACATATTTCTTTCTATGAACATCTAAATTTTATCAAATCTAAAAATAAACCAAACAAATTAGGTTTTACTGCTCAGGCATATTTAAGACCCTTTAATAAAATAATAAATTGGATTCATAGGGTGATAGGTTTCATAATGATAGATTGTTTATATTAATTTTATGTTCTTGTAAGGGGCTCTGGTGTTTTAATCCTCTACAGCCTCTTCTTCTAATTCTCATACTTTTTGGGGAGGACGCTGCAAAAAACTGGTTTGACTGATTTTTAAGAGGTATTTGGCTTTATCTCAGCCTAAAAAAAAATCAGGGTGATTAATTCCTGTTGCTAGTGCACCAGCATAGGATAATTTACGATGTTCATCATTATGTGAATTACTAGATGTAGACTGGGTTTTTTGTAGGTCTTAGTCTCACCACTGATATTTTTCCTTTTATGTTCCACATTTCTTTTTATCTTACCTATAAATCTCAATGGATGTGAATAATTTTTCCCACACTTCTCAACTTTGGAATAATATTGAGCAACCTCCATTTTGGATGTTAGTTTTAAAGCATGTCTGGGATGGCAGCTGATAGGGGGCGCTGTTTCACAGTGGCTGTTTTGGAGACTTGGGGACCTTTGCCGGGGGTGAGCTCTCAATTTAAAAATATATTATATATGACCCAAAGTTGGGACTCTGACAATTTTAGAGTTAGGACCACCCAAGAGAGAAGCCTTGTAAGTGGCTGGTGGCTTATCATATATCTGCAGATGTATGTAACTGATTCTCTGACTTTTATTTTAAAGATAAAATGTTATGGTTTGTTGCTGGAGTGCCAGGCCTTTATATATATATATATATATATATATTCTAAGTAATATATATGAAATAATAAATAAATAATATGTATTTCCAGACTCTGGCCTTTGATGAGCGTGGAATAAAGCATTAAGGCAATCTTTAATGGTGCTACAACACAAACAATGGCAGGCACCTTAAAACTAATAGCACTGCATCAAAAGGCAAAGTCC
>WWET01004735.1:23094-34902 GCA_011038615.1 Limnodynastes dumerilii | reverse complement strand
CCCTACAGCCCTATTGATTTTTCTCCTTATCTCATCAATTACTACAACTACTCTTCTCAGCACCAGCCCAGTAACAAATTGAAATAATATTGGACTAAACCAAATGCATACATGGCCACATGGACAACAAGGAATCCATATCAGAAGTGATTGCTTTAATGAGGCTCACTGAATTCTGCTTACAAATGTTGTTCCCACCTATGTGCATCACAAGTACATCCGTAGCATAACCACCAACAACGGCCTGTCTAAACCTTTCCATCAAACCAGTCCAATGAAAGTCCTCTAAACCCTAACCAATGGATACACCAACCTGCCTCAGACCCAATCCTGCTAACCGCTGCGGGATGCCTAGCCACCCAAAAAATTTAGGAATGCAACATAATCCAAACTGTAAAGGGCCTAGAGCCCAGTCCTGTACGTAGGACAGACACCAAAGTCTCTAAGTGGAGGTGAAAACCCAAAACCTTGGATCAAAATGACTGACAATCAACTAATTAATCTTGAGGATGAGGAAAAACTTGTGGGAAAAAGCCCTCCACACACCCTGGAGAACTAGGCAAGCAATAGAATTCTGATGCTTAGGTGAAAGAAGAAGTGATGCCTAAGCTGCCCTTGGAACTAGGACACATACAACACAGTGTATGCTGGTGATTAATACAATGCGGGCAAAACAAGAGTCTTTTAGGTTGTCCCGTCCCAAGCAGCTCCTTCTGTCACTCTGGATCCTGGAGCAGCCGGATATATCCCTGATAACAGTTGGACTTCCAGCCGCCCAATTGGCTGATCCTTTCCCCCAATCATCCAGCCTCTGCTGCAGATGTGGGGGTTCTGATCCGAAATAAGCATGTGCCAAATTATTTCAGACATAAATATGCAGTCTCTAAACATCTTCAGAACACCACCTGAAATTGAAATATTGTGAGAGTGCTACCATCCCTGTGAACAAACCACACAATCATAGGTTTAGATCTTAACACAGCAAACCTGGTACCTAAACACACTGGACAAATCTTCTGCCGATCTGAGTGGTACATGGATAGCCATCTGCCCTTACCTAACTGATCGGTCTTACTAAATCGTAACTTACAAACAACGCTATCACTGGCCAGAATAACCTCCGATGCAATCAGCCCTGCAGTGAGGGATGTTTTATTTTTTTAAATAATTCACTTAATCTAAAAGCACCAAAGAATGCAAATAAAAAAGCAACTTCTCATAAACATTAAAGGCAACTTAGGGGAAGACCAAAATCAACTTTACCAATACAGCAATGGTGATGGGCCACTGAGCATCTGGCAACACGGGCCAAGCTAGAGACCAACCCTTAAGGGACCGCTTCACTACAAAACTCATTGTGATGTCCTGCTCATCACGCAGCTGAAGAAAAAAGGAAATACCTGCCACTGTTGTCAATGCGACTGCTCTTGATTTGCCTAATCTAAACTCACTCTACAGAAAAACAGGAAGAAACCGTTTATGACCCCCAGATGTGCTTTGGTGATGGCGCAGAAATTGTTGCCATTTAATCCACACTGACTGGTAGCGCTTGCGGGTCGCAGGTGCTAATGAATGGAGTGCCGGTTCTTCCATGCCAGGGGAAGGAGAGGGGGTGTTCTCCAGGTCTGCCAAAGGTGCTAGCTGCCGGAATCTATTACATTGGAACCTGGACAAGGCATCAACCAAACAGTATTCCACCCCTGGGACATGGGTAGCTCTGAACATGATGTTCAGCTCTAGGCATCTCAAAACCAAGCATTTCAGAAGGCAGATAACCAGAGGTGATGTTGCATGTTGCCTACTGATTGCTTGAACTGCTCCCAAGTTATCACAAAGGAATACAATTTCCATATCGCGAAAGGCAATACACAACTGAACACAACTCCACCAAGACCATGATTGGGAGCATCTCATGCAATATCAAGTTAACTGTGAAACCCAGACTCAGGCCAAGGTGCTGTGCACTAGTGGCCGGCAAAGTAGGCAACAAAGCTATGGGACCCTGATGCGTCAGTTTGCAGGCATAATTCGGAAGAGGAAACTGAGGGGGGTGGCCAAATTCTGACTCAGTTAAAATCCCTCAGAAAAGCATACCAGATCTCTAAGTCCCTTGCATGCATGAAAGGAGGGGTTGCTATCTTCATCTACCTGGTTTACTTTCATCCATGCTTCCACATCCCTGAAGGCTAGCTTAAGGCTATGGCGACCATTCTGCTTCTCCCTGAACAATTCATCATTTTTCCTCCATAAAGTTCCCTTAGACTTAATGTAAATCTGGTTAATTTGATACAGGTACATAAACATGTCCATATATTCCGCTAGCCTAGTAGTTAAATAACATGCCGCAAAAACACATACATACCTGAGAGCCACCTAGCATATGATCTATGTTGGTCTCCGCTATAGCTACGTTTTTTAATTGCCGCTGTTAACTGCTTCCTAGAGGCGTCAGTCATGGCAAAAATGTCAACGAACTGCCCACGCTTTACACTTTCCCTCATACTGTCCCTGATACCTGTGCTGGCGCCATAAATCATGTTTTCTCCTGAGATCTTATATAGTCACCTCCTAACCTGCGGCCTACTTGTAGACTGACTCTTTTGACCGTCTTTTCTAACCAGTTTCTTTTCCAAAAACTTATTTATAATAGCCAATATTTAAAAAAAAAAATTTTTTATTTACTTTGTTTGTAATGTTAAATTTGAGTTATGATCATAAGGATTGCTTATTTATTTAAATTGTATGTATTCCATTCGATACTTTTATTCTTACCACAATGAAGTGCTTAATAGCGTTCCATACCATACAGCTGTGGAATAATAAAAGTTGAAGTACTTAAGGACTACCCCTATGATCCATCCCCCATTGCTTGAAAAAGTCGCTAATCCAGCAACGAAACGCGTCGCAGAAGCTCCTCCCCTCACCTGTCTACACCGACTCTTCCAACCAGCCTTTGTGCAGCTGCCTCCTGCTAATTGCATCACCGTCAGCAGTAGCCATATGCTCACTATCTACAGCCTTACCAGCCGACTTGTCTACACAGCGGGGACGCCCGCTGCCGGCTACCGCTACGATCATACGGACCTGGCACTGAACAGCAATCGATATCCAACCTGTCAGCAAGTATTACCTATTTGTTTCACCATCTGGGATGTAATATCACTGTCCACACTGCAGCCATTCCACCATTCGACAGGTTGCTTTATAGCACCGACCGTTCGGGTCTCCTATTCCTAGGAGATTTCCCTGCGGGCCGGCTGTAGTTAATTACAACTGCTACAGCTACGAATTGACTTATATTGCTGCTTGTACACATCTTTCAACTAACAAACAAGTTGTTTATTCATATGTGAAAGGTTGGACTCATAATACCATCACTTTATGAACTTGCTTACTAAATATCGTTGTCTAAGATAAAGTGATTTCAGCTCAGTTGATTGACGGACTGCTGTTATATATTCTCTCTCTACTGGCTACGCTGTTTCCAAAATTCTACAGGCTGCTACAATTTGCTACACAGTATTACCATAGATCAGTGGATAATAACCATTTACCACTGCCTCACTGGCCCCCGTGTATTGCTCCATTACGGACTTATAAAGTTGGACATATGCTGCTAGGTTTATATTAGTGGAGCACTATATTCATTGTGTGCCCTCATGTGCATGGTTTGGTAACTGTATTTGGAGTGTTGGAGTAATTATATGCTCAGTACGGTGGTAGACCGGTGTTTTACTCATGTTAATTACTGTTTTGTTTTTTATATGATTACTCATTTCTAATTATTATTATTAAATTTTATATATGTTTAATACCCTAAGTTTCATATCACTTGCCCATATTTTTGTATGATAGAGGGTGATAGACTTAAGCGCGGTGTTTCTATTTCTGTATTTACCTTTGTTTGGGGTGACACCACCCATCACCTGCGATTGTCTTCACTCTCCACATACTTATTTGTTTTCATATGTTATAGAATCTACCAGATCATATATCCCACCATCTGCCTTTTGTCACCAGCGCTCATCTTAACATAGTTGTATTTATCTGTATTTTGCATTGGTGTATATTTAGATTAGAGCAGCTGTGATGCCATTATGACAGAATTATTATTTCTCAAAAATAGGAACCAAATGAGAGATGCCTTTCTTTCGGCAACACAGAATAATGCTAAGAATAAAAATTTAGAAAAAACCCACCACAAAGAACCAAAATCTATACATGAAGATTTCTTAAAATTAGAATCTCTCCTTAAAAATGAGATCCTACAGTGGTGGGATATTACTTTTATGAAAAAATATTTAGACAATAACATAGTCCCAAGAGGACTAAGAATTTTTAAAGAGCTAGCTTTTAATGATTGCCCAGGATTACTAAAAGAATGGAATAACACCTTAGACTCATGTTCAGCATCTCTTATGAAGCTGTTAATAAAATATAGGGAAGAGAAACTCAAAAATATTACAAAAGATATAGAAAAAATGAAACAAAATATAGATCTCTATAAAGATACTAAAGAGTTTAAAGAAAAAGACAAACAACTCAACACATACGTATCGAGATTCGAGAATAGAATTAAGAATACAAAAATTGACAAATTCCAGAGAGATCAGTTTGACTATGAGAATAATCAAATTCGTAGTTATAATAAAAAACATCAGAATAATAAAATATCAGACAACAACAAAAGAAACACGAGTAAAGATTACTACACCAAGAAAACTTGGCAAGGAAAATCACAATATTCGTCTCTTAATAAATATCAGCCTAATACATTGCATCCCAAATCTAAATTCACGTTCCAAGACACCATGTATGCTCCACACAACAACAAGATACCTGTTACTTCTTCTAGCAGTTCACTACAACCAACACCACATCCCCCCACTAAAACTACGATGACTAACACATAAATAGATTTTAACCAATCACTGAGTCACAATATCAAAGAAACCATTGATATTTCCAGAATGGGAGCTAGACCCAAAAGCACTGTTCCTTTTTTGGACCCCCATTTGTTCACCCCCATTCCTTTCCAAAACAAGTACAAACTATTGACACTAACCACCCCAAAAAGACAGCGAGAACACGAGGCAGAAGAGGAGGAACTAGAATGCAAAAGAACCCTATTAGACCGACCTTAACCTCAAACACTGCCATTTTTAATTTATCACATAGAATACTTACTAATGCTGAAAGCAATTTATTAAACAAAGGTCTCAATTTTTCACCCAATAGTGCTCCCAATTTATTTGAGTTATTTTCAGAATTAAATCTTTTCATACGAATGATCTGTAGAAAAAGATTCTTTGCAGAAAAAAAGATCACTCTGGGCAGAAATGATGAAAATAAAATAGAAGAATTAACAAAAATGTCAGATGAAGTGTGTCTACAGATTTTAGAAGAACTGTGGGAGCAAAACAATGTTTTAGACATCTCCCACACTCCTCCTACGATCATGGACACACTCACTCATAAACAAATAGATAGAACCATTTTCAAAAATAAATCCAAATTTTTCCCTCAGAACCAAAAAAGTGCCAGTATACAGACATTCTATAAAAAAACATTAGATGATTTTAGAGATTTGTGTAAACCTAAACAAAATAAATTTAACAATTCTGATAACCTTTCTGCTGCAGAACGAACAGCTCTTAAAACCCTCCGCAATGATCCCTCCATTGTCATCAAGAGAGCGGATAAAGGCGGAAGGATTATAATTATGGATACTGTTGATTACAAAAAGGAAGCTCTCAAACAACTCAACGATGAGAAATACTATAAAAAACTATCTTCTGACCTGTCAAATGATTTCAAACAAAAACTTTATCATTTACTTAACACAGCATATGATAACAGCACCATCACTTTAAATGAACTAAGATTTCTATGTGTTCAGCACCCCATCACTCCTGTATTGTATCTGTTGCCCAAAATTCACAAATCCACTACTCACCCCCCTGGTAGACCCATCATCTCTGGTGTAGGGTCCCTTACTTCTAACTTATCATTTTTTGCAAATCACTTTCTCCAGCACCACGTGACTTTGCAGAGATCGTACATCAGAGATACCGCTCACTTAATTAACAAATTGTTTCCGATTGGTTGGAAGTCTAATTATCTCTTCCTTACACTAGATGTCTCAGCATTATACACCAATATCCCTCACAACCTAGGGACTGAAATTGTGGAGAAATTTCTCATCTCTGATGACACGATCTCTGCGAATTTACGTACACTCATCACACAATCTATCTTTTCCATTCTTACTCACAATTTGTTCCTATTTGATGGGAATTTTTATTTACAACGTCATGGGACGGCCATGGGCACCAGATTCGCACCCAGTTTCGCGAATCTTTACATGGCGGAATTTGAGAAGAGCCACATATGGGATGGCCCCTACAGTGCGAATCTGGTGTTCTATGGCCGTTACATTGACGATCTATTCATTATTTGGGATGGGGATCTTTCTTCTGTTTCTCAGTTCGTATCCTTTCTTAACACTAACTCTTTTAATCTCACATTCACTCATTCCACACATGCTGAACACATAGATTTCTTAGACATCACTATATCTATTCAGGATGATAGAGTAGTAACCAAAAATTTCCGAAAAAAGGTAGATTGTAATAATTATCTGCACTACTCCAGCAGCCATCACAAACCATGGATCACAAACATTCCCAGAAGCCAAATGTGTCGCTTACGCAGAAACTGCACTAATCTAGAAGACTATGAGTCACAGGCTGAGATAATAATAGATGATTTCACCAAAAGAGGGTATCCACCACAGTTACTTAATGAGGCCAGAGAACATGCGAGAAATCTAAAGAGAGACCTTTTAATTGAACAGAAACAGTCTAAAGCAAATACCCATATCACTAGAGAAACCGAGAATAATATTCTTTTTGTAAGCAAGTTTAATACCAAGTCAGGCAAAATCAAAAAGATCATTCAATCAAATTACAATCTTTTGAGATATGACAATGTATTAGGAAAAATATTACCAGATCAACCCAGAGTTATCTACAAAAGAAATAAATCACTGAAAGACCTACTTGCCCCTAGCTGTCTTCCATCTAGCAAAACCAATACGTCAACTTGGTTACCATCAAAACCTAAGGGATGTTATAAGTGCAATAAAACAATTTGTCTGACATGCGGATTTATCAAAAATAAATGTAAAGAAATTGTTTCCAACACTAATGGGAATATCTTTGGAATTGAACAATTTATTAACTGTGACTCTTGCTATGTGGTCTATGTCCTTTAGTGTGCGTGTGGCCTACAATATGTGGGTAGGACTACGCGCACACTGAAGGAAAGATTCAGGGAGCATAGACAGAACATTCTAAAAAAGTTTATCAAGCACAGTGTCTCCAAACATTTTAATGATTCAACTAACTGCTCCATAGATAATTTACAACTATGTGGAGTAGAAAAAATTGAAAATACAATTAGAGGAGGAGACCGATTTAGAAAACTGTGTTTGAAAGAAACAGAGTGGATCTTCAAGCTTCAGACATTAGCCCCAGAAGGTCTGTCCTGTGGACAAACATGTGCCTATGCCTGAGGACATGGGTAGTAAATATATATTTGCATCACTAATATTACTTATGCATATATCTTGATTATATTTTTAGTTCTGAGAGATATTTCACTCACTCCCCGTATATATATATAGAGGTCGAAAGAAAGATTGGACTCGGATGCCTGGACCTCATCTGGGCATATACCTAAAACATTTTTGATATAAAAAGATAGAATATACTATATATATATATATATATAAAAAATCTTCCCTAATGACATATATATTTTTTTATAGAAATTTTTCCCAATGAATATGAAAAATGTTTACTCACTCATGATTATAATAAATTTGCATAAGCTAGCTCTATAATCACCTTATAAAATGAGCCTTTAGAACTCTACGAGCACTCTTTAATGATTCTCTGAAATGTATTTTTGTAATTGTCTCCCGCTCTGTATGTTTTTTCTATTTATATTTTTCTAAAACGAGAGTAAGAAGAAAAATTCCTCACAAATGTTCATATGCTGAAGCATTAAATAGTACACTTTTGATTGAGTGTTAGATATGTACAATCTTCCATGTTTGAGAGCCTTTTTCATTATAGGTCAGAATATGCAACGTTTTTATAGAAACAAATCCTGATAAGCAAGTGATATACGTAAAGATATACTATCAACATGAATATTCATTTTTATATATATATGGGGTTTTTATACAAATTTTTTATTTACTTTGATTGTAGTGTCAAATTTGAGTTATGATCATAAGGATTGTTTATTTATTTAAATTGTATGTATTTCATTTGATACATTTATTCTTACCACCAATGAAGTGCTTAATAGCGTTCCATACCATACAGCTGTGGAATAATAAAAGTTGAAGTACTTAAGGACTACCCGTATGATCCATCCCCCATTGCTTGAAAAAGTTGCTAATCCAGCGACAAAATGCGTCGCAGAAGCTCCTCCCCTCACCTGTCTACACCGACTTTTCCAACCAGCTTTAAGGACTACCCCTATGATCCATCCCCCATTGCTTGAAAAAGTCGCTAATCCAGCGACGAAACGCGTCGCAGAAGCTCCTCCCCTCACCTGTCTACACCGACTCTTCCAACCAGCCTTTGTGCAGCTGCCTCCTGCTAATTGCATCACCGTCAGCAGTAGCCATATGCTCACTATCTACAGTCTTACCAGCCGACTTGTCTACACAGCGGGGACGCCCGCTGCCGGCTACCGCTACGATCATACAGACCTGGCACTGAACAGCAATCGATAACCAACCTGTCAGCAAGTATTACCTCTTTGTTTCACCATCTGGGATGTAATATCACTGTCCACACTGCAGCCATTCCACCATTCGGCAGGTTGCTTTATAGCACCGACCGTTCGGGTCTCCTATTCCTAGGAGATTTCCCTGCGGGCCAGCTGTAGTTAATCACAACTGCTACAGCTACGAATTGACTTATATTGCTGCTTGTACACATCTTTCAACTAACAAACAAGTTGTTTATTCATATGTGAAAGGTTGGACTCATAATACCATCACTTTATGAACTTGCTTACTAAATATCGTTGTCTAAGATAAAGTGATTTCAGCTCAGTTGATTGACGGACTGCTGTTATATATTCTCTCTCTACTGGCTACGCTGTTTCCAAAATTCTACAGGCTGCTACAATTTGCTACACAGTATTACCATAGATCAGTGGATAATAACCATTTACCACTGCCTCACTGGCCCCCGTGTATTGCTCCATTACGGACTTATAAAGTTGGACATATGCTGCTAGGTTTATATTAGTGGAGCACTATATTCATTGTGTGCCCTCATGTGCATGGTTTGGTAACTGTATTTGGAGTGTTGGAGTAATTATATGCTCAGTACGGTGGTAGACCGGTGTTTTACTCATGTTAATTACTGTTTTGTTTTTTATATGATTACTCATTTCTAATTATTATTATTAAATTTTATATATGTTTAATACCCTAAGTTTCATATCACTTGCCCATATTTTTGTATGATAGAGGGTGATAGACTTAAGCGCGGTGTTTCTATTTCTGTATTTACCTTTGTTTGGGGTGACACCACCCATCACCTGCGATTGTCTTCACTCTCCACATACTTATTTGTTTTCATATGTTATAGAATCTACCAGATCATATATCCCACCATCTGCCTTTTGTCACCAGCGCTCATCTTAACATAGTTGTATTTATCTGAAGTTTGTATCTTCTCCTGATGTTGGAGTGGACTGCTTCCAGTCTCCACTGCTTCACTCCAAACTCTTCCTCTTCTCTGAATCAACTGTAGAAGTGTCCCAGCTACTCCAATCTTCGCCTGCCTCTAGATCTGTTTGCCTGGAGGCCGGACCTGATGGGAGCTTCCGTGCCATGCTGGCTGGACACCTCTTCCATTGTTTCTTTAGCAAGGAACCTAGGAATCAGCTGAAACACATGACGCGTCTGTATCTGGTTAAGCAACCTCCCAATCAGTATCCTCCTCATCCCTTGTCCATGATAGTCCCTATGGGTACTCCTGGTCTGCTCCCTGCTGAATCTAATGCAAGAACAGGGCCGGACCACAGCAGGGCTGCTCTCTACCGTAGTTAGATCCAGATCCCTTCCTGCATGCCTCTGATGCCCTCACTTCCCTGTGTGTTAACAGAGAGCTATGGGGGGATCACAAGCTAGATGCTCTTCCCCGCCACAGCTACGGCAGCCTCTGCACTCATGCGGCTTGATTCAGAGGCGTCTGGCTGGGAGAACTTTGGTCCCACCAGGCAGCTCATGTTGCGATTAACGGCGACGACAGCCCCGGCTCCCTCCGATCTGTTGTGGCTTCCTGGTGCCACGGGAGAAAGCACCAGTGATGAGAGAGGAAAAGGAGGCAGATCCACCTCCTCTCTATAGCACACTTGGAGGCTGCCATGGTGGGGACAGAGGCAAGTGAGGCAGAAAACAGGAGGACCTGGTAAGTGATTTAGGGGGCAAGTGCGTTTGTGCTTAGGGTACAAGTAAGAATGGTGGCAAAGGGGGCCTTAAAAAACAGTTCCTCTGTAGTCCTGCCTGCTTCCACTGGGAGACTGGATGGGCCTTGTGGTTTCCCACCCCTTGAAGCTATCTAGACCCTTCCTACCCCTTTCCCATTGGACCCTTAATATCATGCAGCAGCTCCAGCCAATGGGGAGTCCCACTGCAGGGGACTTAATTCCCCTTGTGCTAATTTATTAACCTCTCGGTTGCCACTTACTGCTGCAACCATTATCAATGCCTGAAGTAATTCACTAGTGTAAATAGACATTGAAAGCTGTCTTTCATGTGTTCTTTCAATGAATTCCCTGGTAAATCTGTACCCTTGTTCAATAATTTGCGTTTGGTTGCCAAAAATTGAAACTACTGGCTAATTTCTCAATATACAACGTACAATGAATTTGTTTTGTAGGTTCAAAAGATGTTTATTTTGAAATGTTTTTTACTATCCTCAAATACTTTGAAATGTTAAAATTAGAATATATAGTATTACAGCTGGAGATACTTGAGAAGGCATGGTTTGTTATCAAGTAATTTAACTGTAGGCATATGTTTTCATTTGCTTTTTTATGTACCTATATATAACAAAGCAAAAAGGTTACTGCATATACTGTAAGCTATCTGCATTTATTTAAACATACAAACAAATTGTTATCCAGCAGCAAGTTTAATCCTGCTATGTGTATTCAGTTTCAGAAATGCATACGGTATGTGATATATTTGTCCTAGGGTGCAGTTATTTGAATCATGTCTTCTTAAAAAAGGCAAGTTGAATGTTGCCTTATTGGGCAGAAAGCAGAGTAAAATAAGCAGGAGCTGACTGTGGCCTGCAGCATGTATACTAATACTGCTCTTCCTGAATAATAAACACTTAAATAAAAAAAACTCTTTGTGGACATTCAAGGGAACTCACTGAGAGTTAGTGTAAATGTAATAATATCAGTTGATGGTTTAGTCATTTTTTTGTGAAAAAAGAGAAATAAAAAATAAACCAGATCTTATGGGCCTTCTAACCAATTGTTACCAGCATTAACATTTCCAAGATTACGCTGGTGACTTTAAATTAGATGGGCAAAACAGCACTACCCATCCACCCCCATTTTAAGGTAACCAGTCCTAGGCCCGTATGATCAGTCCTATGGCTGATTTCCCACAAAAGTGATTTTTAACTTTTAAATTGTATAACAAAAGGTGTAAAAACATACCAGATGTAATCCAAATAAGCAACTGGAGAGGATGTAGGG